>JAZHYW010029299.1:0-59434 GCA_037355805.1 Ixodes ricinus
CCATAGAGTAATATACACAAGGTAAAGAGCGGACACTGCCATAGGCCCCAGCGGCCCAGATAGACGAGTGACCGGTAGCGCTCCTAGCGGGCGGCATTAAGCATAATCTGGTTCCGGTTCCGATCAAATTAGTTTCGGTTTCGGTTTGGGCGTTTTTGCTCCGGTTCTCCGGTACCCTTCTCTCTCTCTTTCCTTCCCGCCTCGCTCCTCGACTCCCGAAGCCGCTGTTTTTTTGTTTTTTGTTTTCTAATATTGACGCACTTTTATTTTTAAATTTTATGGTAGAATCCGTGCAAAATGTGTCACAGAATATTTCAATTTACTTTAGAAAACAGAGGTTTATTTCTTGTTCTTTTCCTATTGTAAAACATCGAAGTTACACAATCGCCACAGACTCCTGGCTGGTGGAGCATTCTGGGGTCAACAACAGTAAGTGGTTCGAAAACATTTTATTGAACCACATTCATGTATACATGATTTACTTCAAAAGCTCTGTATGTTTTATACGAAACTGATACTCACAAAAATAAACTAATATGAAGGAGTTCGGCATATCGTACACTTCGTAATAGATTGTTAGCAGAACCAAGTTAACAAATATTTTCCACAGAGATCATGCTGAATGATTCATTCACTTTCACGCCGACTCGGGCACGGGAAGTAAGTACAGAAATATATAACACATCGCGATCATTACCAGTTATAAGAGTATAATGAGAGTGCGAAGTACACACCGGATAAAACAAATTCCCAATTTCCGGCTAATATAAAAATCGCCAATTTGCATAGCCTGAAACTCACTGCGGGCAAGCTATTACCAAACAAGGAGAGCTCTATTCGAAATCTGACAAGATTCAACATCCCTAAACATTCCCCGAAATTGTTCAGCAAAGAAGAATAGCTTCAGAAAAAGAGGCTAAAAAACTATGGACAGTGGATACAACTGGATACATTTTCTTTAAAATATTTTTACCCTCTATACACTATTTTCTATAGAAATTCTGTAGAAAGTGAATAAGTATTTTTGTTCGTCAGTCGTGATACACATTTGCTGGAAAAAGGGAAACAAATGTTTGGAGTGCAAGCAGCACCGATCAATTAATAAGCACTTTCTATTTTTGGTTTGGCAACCGCCTCCGTTAATACATTATTAACAGTTAAATCTGTCTAGTTGCTTACCAGCCACTGTAGAGTGCAACCGAACTTTGTCCGAATTCCGGTTAAGTAATCGAACATGCCAATTCAAGCGCGTATTCTGCAAAACATTTTTAAAAGCCGTTTGTGGCACTCCTCTGAGCAAAGGCTAAAACCACCCAGACTTCAAAGTGTGCGATACACGGCGGTATAGACTCCTCGAAGATGTGCCACACTCTCTATTATTGGAAGAAAGTGATTTTCTAGTTGCTGAATGAAATTAAAGGCAGCCTGTGATCGTACTTACTAAGTTTCCGAAGAGTTTTCCTGGCACGTGGCATGCTTCAAGCACAAGAAAGTACTGTGAGGCCTGGTCAAGTTATCAGATTCATCCCATAGCAGCTGAGAACAGCCACAGCTGTGAATAGTCTGTTCAAGCACAAGCTTGATCAAATAGCCCCACACGTAGTAAGTGGACGAGTCACCAATTACGTTAGACTTGATGCCTGATGCCAGCTCAGAAATATCCTCTAGCGGCGGGAAGTTATCGATTGGAAGACATCACACATTGTCTGAAATTGAACTTCCATAATGCGAAGGTATTGGCAGCTCTTTGAAGAGGTCAGCCTTGTCATGCTCTACGTTTCCATTGTTCGACAGTTTGAACCGTTTCATTATCACTATCTGTTTTAGTCCGGTGAACTGATGCAGTTTCGTGTTTGTGTTGCAGCCCAGCATTTGTCGTATATAGCTCCAAAAGGTTTTTCAAGTGGGTCGTGCTGCAGGCGTCGTGTAAGTAAGAACTTAAAGTCATGGCTGTTTGAAAGCTCATTTCAGAGCATGAGGATACATTTTATAGTAACTTGCCACCCTATGATGGCTTGTAGCTGTCTCCTACTTTGGAACTGCCATGCTGAAATCCATCCGAGTTGCTGGTGTAGGTAATCGAGTATTTCAGATTCTCCCTTCAGAATGGCATGACGAAACTCCTGCCCTGTCTTCTTGAATTGTGAGCTATTCAGACAATCAAAAAGTATGTACATCCTATCACAGAAATAGGCTGTAGCCATGGCTGCCTCAGTAAGCTCCTTGGCATAAACAAGAAATATCATTGCAAGAAAGAGTGAGGCACTCAGTACCTGTGCGGCACGATTTACTTCCATGTTACTGAAAGGTTTTCGAAAAATGTCTCTCAGCAAGTTTCGGAGCCAACTGCAAGCTCATCTCACGGGTAGAACGATAAAGTTCAACAATATTGGACGACTCAATGACCTCATTTCCAATGCAAAGTTTCTGTGTTTGGAGATTGCTCTTGGTTGTTTTGGGGAGGTGCGGAACATGAAAGATAAAGTAAACATATTCGTTGTCAACTTAAAAAATGGCCTATCAACGCACACACACCGTTGGTTGGCCAAGCTTACGTTTGAAGCCCTCAATCACAGACCACAGCCTTTACTGTGAAGCCAACAGTCTTTAGCTCCCGAATGAGAGAACTGAGGAGACTGCGTTTAACAGAATACGTTGTTGGAGTGTGCAAAACAGCAGGCACGTAGCCAGGGGGGGGGGGGGCTCCTCTTTCCTTCCCCCTCATACAGCATTTTGTCATAAGTGCCCCCCCCCCCCCCGAAACAAAATCCTGGCCTAGTGCCTGCCCAACAGTGTATGCAAGGGGCTAAGCCCACCCCACCTCCTGAAAATTTCAGAAAGCACAACAACCAAGGCTCTATCTGTATTGTTAGAAATACGTTCAACACCGTCATCTGTAAATCCAAGGACAATGTTGCGTGCAGGGACGTGAGTTAAGTGCTTTTTTAAAACTATCTCATCGAAAATCAAGATGCCCACACAATCAAGTGCAGCCCGACAGCCCGGCGGAAACAACTGCACGAACTCAAACCGATCGGCTCCACGAATTTCCGCCGAGCATGCGAGGACGTGGGCGGTCATGCGTCACCTTGATTGATGCAAAGTCGACCGAATATGATGCAGCAGAAAGCACGCACGGCACGGACGGGCAGAGGCCTTGCAGAATGATGCAGAGGCGACGGCGTGCAGGCAAGCAGGCAGGCCATGGCAGGCGCCATTCATCACGTGGTTTTTGTGACGTATTTGATTAAAACTATTTAGTCGTTTTAATTACTTTAAATAATTCTAAAGCATAACAATTTAAAAAATAAATACTTCTCGGAGAAAGAGCTTCAATTAATATTAACCAAATTACAGAAAAGCGCCACGTAGCGGAGGGCATTAAACGCACTATCTGGGCCGCGAATCGGCTTCAGTGTCCTCTCTTTACGTTTACTATATTACTCTATGCTTCAACTACGAGGTGCTCCCCGATGGAACCCGACCATCAGGACGCCGCCGACCACGACCCGAAGTCGTACACGTAGTTCGACTGAAGCCGTTCTACGCGCGATAGGATGGCAGCACCGCATGTTTATTTCATTTCACCGTAAAAATGTTTAGCCATTTCTGTTTTCCTTTTTCGTTCTATCGGGACGATGCACTTTTAAAAGGGGGGATAATGCCGCCCGCAGAGCCGAGAAACCAACGCTCGGTCACGGTCTTCTAGAAGATTCCCATTCATTCTCGCACTAGTTGTAACTTTCCCTTTGCTTTGTTGTTCTCGAAAGTGCCAGTTCATCCTCGCCCCGAGCGCGCGACCCTCGAACCTTCTTTGCCTAACTTTTGAGATAGTGACGCACGGTAGATAAGCAGCTGCCCGCGACCGTGTCGAAGCAGTCTCGCACGCTCTCTGTTTCGCCGCCGAATCGCCGCCTGCTTTTCTGCTGCCTCGACGTTCTTTCCTTACTTATTTTGTTTGGCACAAGTTCGCCTATTAAACCTTTATTTTCAGTTTACTCTTCTCCTACTTGTCGCCTTAATTCGTGACAATATTGACAACATTGTGAACAATGCGAGAAGTGAGCGTTTTACTCTTAACGCAGTCTTAAATTTGCAAACATTAAAACGAAAATATAGCATATAAGACACTAATTAGACCTATGCTGGAGTATGCCAGTATCATTTGGTTTCCCAACACGGCAGATGGATTAATGAAATTGGAAGATATCCAAAAGAAGTGCGTCAAATTCAATGTCAACGCATTCGGAAATAAAATTTGCACGTCAAACTTGTTTAAAAAAGCCATCGTTCAAACATATGTTAAGGCAACAATAAGCATATCGAAATACTTGTATTTCTTTCTTCATAGCAAATTTAACGTTAAAAGGCCCCTGAAAACAAACATATTTCCTTAAACAGTCTTAAAGGGACACACGTGCAAAAACAAAATACGGGAAAAAAAGAAATTCTAGAGCAATATTGACGCAAGAGATTTATTTGAAATTCTGCGCGCAAAGTTCATGACGTCACGGAATTGTCATTCGCTCAACGAGAGGGTAATTCGCTCTTTCCACTCTACCGACTAAATCGCATCTCGCGCCGTCAATATTGTTCTAAATCATTTTTTCCCGTAAAATTGATCTTTTGACACGCGCGTCCCAACCAGATTGTTAAAAAAAAATTGTTTTCTTTTCAGGGCCCTTTAATGTTTATCATTGTATCACGTTCTCCACCGGATCGTTCAGAATCAGTCATACCAAATCTATCCAGAAGAATAGATTTAAACACAATGTTTTCAAATATAAATTTTTCCTCGGGCATCAAAGTATCGAATTCGCTAGATAATGAAGTCGCAACGCTTTCTTCAATTCAGAAATTTACTGATGCTATAATAACATCTTTTTGTAATTATATCACTTCTGTGTCTGTGTTCGTTTTTCTCTATATATTTTTATACCGCTCTTTTGGGCGTGTCTTTTTAAAATTTTTACATTGTACGTCACTCGTACAATGGCCCTCAATGGAGAGTCGCTGTTTTCCTAAATAAATAAGCTAAAAAAAATTGGTAAAAATATAAAATAAAATAAAGCTACTTTCATGGCACTGAATATGGGTGAATAATATAGCAATGCTATAACAAATAGATTTCTACCTGAAATGGAGTGCAACTCGCTCTTCATTAGCAACTTGTGGCCGCTAAAAACATCCACCCAATCGAGTAATTTATTTTTCACCGGCCACCAGTCCCCAGGAGGGCTCTGGTTGAGGTCCTTTTCATATGACAGTAATTTATTCTTATGTAAATTATTCCTCTTCTTCTGCAGGACTTGGGCTAAAATCATTATACATAATAAAGTATTATTTATACTTTCTTTAATTATTACTTTTTTTGTGGAGTTTCGCTCGTGTACTACCTAAGCAAGAAACAGGTATCAAATGACTCCCTCTCACAGGCGTACCCAGAAATCTTTCTAACGATCATCATTTGAATTCTGAACAAAAATAAATTTTGCTTTTTTTGCTGCTAAAACATTTGTGTTTTTTTTTGTTCTCCATTCGGAGTTGTAGCCGGTTGCCGTCGACACTCCTCTGTGAAATAAATCGTTTTCTAGTTCAAACAAATACAGGCGTGATTTTCGTTTTCATTTATATAGGTTCCTTCTTTCTTTTTCTTATATCTCGTCATCGTTCCTTGTTTGTTTTTCCAATGTTTTTACGAGTTTGCCTTCAATGCCGTTAAAAGTGAAGTAGAGGCGCTCACGACTTTCTTTTTCCACGGCTCCAATTCGTTCTACTTGCTTCCAAAGGTTCCAAAACAAAATATATTCGCATGCGCGTGCAGCTATTCCATAAACGCGCGGTCGAAGTTTCATACCACTTCCCTCTTCTGCGGCGATAATTAGAAAGCAACACATTATTTTAATTGATATACAACCGCGGTTTACTTCAGTCAAAACAGCTGCCTTGAACCTACTTTGATTGCCCATTGCGCCTGCAAGGGTTGACATTCAGCGGTGATCCAAGTAATATGTCAGCACCACGAAAACGCAGAAGGAGTTTATTTTACTAAGACGCTCATGGTCATCTTCTCATAATTTTTGACCAAAACTTTCTAGATGGCCGTAGCGCGAAATTTCCCATGAATAACCAGAGTCATGGACGAGGCTCGTATTGGACACCACTGCCGTGTCACCATTCTGCAGAAAGTCGTGGTCAATCAGGGGGGACACTAATTCCGACCGAATTTCGACCAAATGCTGGGGCAGCACTCGTTTACAAAATGTGCGAAGCACTGACCTCCGGTAAGTCATGGTAAAATTTCAGCCCTACAGCCTTGTCAATGTGTTAGTGTATTGTATTTGTTTTGTATTGAATTGTATTGTATTTCGCCCTTTCCCCTTGTATTCAGTGCATGTAGTAATTCCTTATTCATGGAAGTACTGATATCTCACGTAGTTCAGAATCGCGCAAGTGAGAAAACACAAAGCGCAGTGTCCTGGCTTAATAAAACTCACTTTGACTCTGTTGATCGAGATGATAATTTATATGCCAAACTCGTATGCTATCACCTGATTTCTTATCTTCCTAATCGAAGAGTCAACACCGAAACGCTAAATAGGCATTGCGGTACGGTCTATTGCCGCCTCTTGATCGTTTGGGATATGTCATTTTACTCATTAATATCAACTCCACTTGTTCATATATTCACCTTATTTCATTCAAGTACCTCTTCAAAATGGGTTAACCTTTTCGTCTATGTTAAAAGAAAAAAGGAGTACGAACATAAAAAAAACCTGGCGAAGAAGCGGCCAGCTACAATTTCCCAGAGTTAAAATAAATGCAAGATAAACGCAACCCTCTATATGATTGTGTATAGATTATTTTTTTCTTCTTCACCGGGTGGTGACCAGATAGTAGGATTGGGTATTTCTCGCAAACGGCTTCATCTGGAACACTATGTGCATTGATCTGTTGCTTCGGGTCATTTCGCTTGCGATGAAAGACGCCGCTAGCTGCTTCCCATTTTCTTGATCGTTTCCCGGCATCGCCAGTGAGCCTCGGAGAGAGTCAATGGAGCGCCACCGAAGAGAGAATAGAATGGACTGTTTTGTGCCCTCTTACGCATCCAATGGATGCCAAGTTTCTGAGTAATACCAGAGGCAGCGTTTGTTGTATAGAGGTTTAGACACAGAGAAGTTAGTGGAACTTGAAATATGCCGATTTATATGGGCGCCAAAGAGGGGCAATCGGCCTAGTCGATATGATCACTGTATCACCAGGTGCCGATTACACAAATAAGCGTCACTACAATTCCCATTGGTGTGAGTGTCGATGCCTGGTAAAATTAGGATTGATTTCTGGGTAAGCAGCTCAAACATCACTCGGCCTGCTGAAGAGCTTCCCTGCATTACCACAAAGAAGCAACAAAGCTTTGTGTGATAATCTTTATTGAACAAGTAGAATATTCTGTAATATATTTATTCAAAATATTACTTCCTGATGGTTTACAATTTGTCTTCATATATGCACGCATTAATAAGCAAATTCGTTGATATATTGGTAAGCTTGTATTGCAAGCATTCACACCTGGTTGCCAGAAACGATGCCTAAACGAAAAACATGGATTTAAAGCAAAACGAAGAAGAAAAAAGCTCCCGAGTTTTGCGCATATGAGGAACTAGGATTAGCTGAAACTATATTTACAATAGAATGGTAAATGCGGCTAGTAGGAAACAGGTCGAATATTTTGATTTTATAGTCAATTTAACAATGTCAGTTTTGTGGATGATGTTTTTTTAAAAATAAAATGTCATTAAGTAAGAAAAACCATGTTGTAGTTCAATTACCTTACGGAGTCATCAATCGTAGCCAAAATAGTATCTGATCTGTTATGATAAAAAGTTATCAGCGTAGCGATTCCCACTGGTATCAGGGCCGAAAAAGAAAGAAAAGATAATTGCTTCGGCAGTGGGCACTGATGCCTAAATAAGTAAAATGACACATTAGAGGTGTTTCAGAGCGATCTGCACCACAAAAGCGGCGTATATATCCAAACGAAAAACTTCACTCACTAGCCAGGTGTAGGTGGTGAAACAGACATGCTGGATAGTTCATGTTAAAATTATTGTGTCATTCACATTGAAGTAAGGGAACCAGTTAGTGACCGTTTTGTGCAATCCAAATGATCAATTTAAGAAAATAAAAATGGCACCACATTTAAAGAACGACGCTGTCTTGAATTGTGCCTGAGATTCGAATACTAAGAGAATTGTGTATTTACCAACACATGAGGTCGATCTGTATTTAGAAAAGATTTTGTATTTCTCGAAAAAAAGGGAGTAGGGTGGGGGTTGGTATAGCCGGCTTTTTAGGGGACTTGATTTTCCGGCTTAAATGTGTCGAAGTTTCTGTCGAAGTATGAACCGGTCAAAGTAAAATAAGTCGCTCTAAGCATCTAGAAGGCTAAAATAAAAATAAAGCTTTAATTTGCTTCGCTGTTAAGTCGTTGTCGATGATCTCCGGCTTCAGGTTGGTACAGCACATGGTTAGGAAAATTGGCCGTAAAAGGACTAGGCACGTCTTGAGTAAAAATTGCGCGGTTATCCCGTTCGCACGTTGAGATGGTATTGACACCAACCTATCAATGCAGTAGGAGTGACTGCCAAAAGCGTGCAGGTTACGTAGATATAAACTTCAGTTGACATTACAGGGATGGTAGAGCACGGCGCAAGTAGGCACTTTTGTCTAAAGGTGTTAAGTAATGACTCGAGACGACCGTAAACTCATTGGAAGTTGATATCGCGCTAAGTGTTAGTTCATCTGCAGTTTATTAAGATATGATTATATCGGCCATAGTACGAAGGACGACACGAATAAAATCTTACGATTCGTCCGTATTAGTACCTGTTAAATCCAGCAGTTTGTTTTCTGTAGTCAGCGGCATCGGTTGGCGTTGGCAAGCCTAATTTCGATATCATATCAGCCACAAAATTAGAAATAACTGGAAATATGACAAGGTAGCGGTTAGCGAAAAAGATCGCCGTGAGGGTCGAGCAGCCGAGGTGAAGAATCAACCCTGAATTTACCATGAGCAAATATCGTCTCAATTTTAACGTCAAGAACTTTCGTAATTTTTTTTAACTGTCACAAACGCATGATTTGGTGACACCAGTGTCTACGAGGGCTACGAGCTTTCTGCTTATCAATTTTAAGAGCGAGGGTTGTTGTGCCACCTCCAGAAGGGCATCTATCATAGTTCGGTATTGAAGTCTGGTCTCCGGTAGCAACGCGGGCTGCGGACTTCAATTTAATGTGGGATTCGACACGGCGACGACATAGAGGGGCCAACCAGAGTCTGGGTATAGACGGTAAGAAAACAGTCAGCTCCTTCTGCAGTTTTCACTCTGCGAAATGAATGCAGGGGGCTGAGTGTCAACAGAATGGCCATTATCATCGCTAAAATGGCATGAGTGGCCTTGATGGAAACTCCGTTACACAGTAAGGCCGGTTCACACGCTGCGCTTGAATACGACCGACATAGAAAAAGTAGGGATGTCGCGAACCACCCAAGGTTCGATTTCGAAAGGTTTCGATATTTTCGAAGCGAACTGAGGTTCGCATTCGAAAAATTTCGATATTTTCGTACCGACCGAGGTTCGAATTCGAAAAATTCGTAACTTTCGATCACAGTAGAGTTTCGAATTCGAAAAGTTCGAAGCTTTCACGGTTTCTAAAATTTCGGGTTCGAATATTTCGAATATTCTTTTACTTGAGGTTCGATAAATTCGAAGATTTCGAACTTTCCTAACTTAAAGATTCGAGATATTCGAAAAATTTAAATTTCTTGAGATCTGAAGTTCGAAAAATTCGAACATTTCGAAATTCTTTGGATATAAAATTCGAAAAATTCGAACGCTTCGAATTTTTATAGACATAAAGTTCGAACAATTCGAAGATTTCGAATTTATTTCTGCATAAAGTTCGAAAAGTTCGAAAGTTTCGATTCTCCTTTAAAGCTAATTTAAAAAAAAAACTTCGAAGATTTTGAATTTTTTTTTAAGTCCAAGATTTCAACGTTCGAAGTCAGGTTTTAATGTTTCTCCACAGTTTCAGTTTGAAATAACGTTTTCACGACTCACTGGTTTTCAAGAAATCAGGTTTAGAAAAGTTGGGGTGTGATATTTAGACTCCGCGAAGTTGGTCAGGCAATTAAATGAGACGACGAGTGTCCCGGATGTGCTGGAATATTTGCCAGTGCAGAGTGACGTGTGACCATAGATCAGTAATTTTGACCACCAGCCCAGGGCGGGGGGGGGGGGGTCTTTAACGTGCATAGCGCAGTAGTGATCACACGAACGCACTGTTTTACGATACTCATCCAGTTCGAAACGGCCAGGGGCGGGCAGGAGGTTGAGGCTCAGAAAAACCTTGAAGCGACTTGGCAAACTACCTCCCCACCCCTTGCACGCTGGTAGTAATCCAATCGAACGCCGCCCGAGTGACGCTGGCATACAGTTAAGTTTGGTTTATTTTCCGGGACGGAGGAAACGCCCCGCAAAAAGCACAGAAGCCGACACAACTTGAGGTCGAGGAGCGTTCTACCATACAAGTGGCGTCGGAAGAGAAAAAACGGGGGGAGGGGGGTGCTCTAGCCCCCCTTCGCCTCCTTCCAGATATTTCGGACTGTAAAAGAAAACAATACGGGGAAAGAGGGCGTGGTCGAGCTTATTTTAATCTGAAATTATTTATGTGTATGTATAACTACTGTCGCTCTTCACAGCATAAAAGATCGCGTAGACGCCGTAGGTGGTCATTGTCGGAAACTCGTTGTCAGAAGGCACTACTTGTCACATGCTTAGAGGTTCCGAAGTTCAAAGCTATGTCTTTTCGACCTCAATAACTGTGCCATTGGTAAAAGAAAGATAAACATAACAATAAATGCGGGGATAAAAAGCTGGAGAAAAAAAAGAAAGAAACTATAAAAATCCCGCCGGAAGTGTTGTATTCTTGCATATTCAGAAGCTCAGAACTTCGAAACAAGTTTCTCCTACTCAAATGTGTACAGAAACAAAAAAAAAAAAACTTCCCAAAAACGTAAAGCCAAAAAAATAAAAAAATAATGACGTGTTGAATTTGATTAATATTAGAAATCTTCCCCCATGAGTTAAAATTATTCCTCAACGTGAAAAAACAATAAATACATTATTTTGTATTCTGCAGATGGCAATGATATGTTACAGATGTACTGTCTGTGGTGTTAATTTAAATGCGATACCTCAAGCAACTTAGACGAAAAACAAAATACCAAGTTTAGAGCATAATTGCCCGTAGATACATGTTTGGATATTTCTTCGAAACTCATCTTGAGTAACAATAATCACATCTTAAGACGACACTTACCTAAGCTATACATAGATCATTCTTAAAACGTTTAACATCTCAACCGTAAATAGCTTCGGCTTTAGCCCGCTTCAAATATGGCACAAACGACAATCGTCAAAAACCTGTCGTCCTTCCTCGCCCCTTCGGGAATTTATTTCTTTAAAACTGAGCGTGCCAGAACATTGTAATAAACGGCATTGTCTGTCGTAAGGAACGCAGCACGGCATGTAAAAATTCGAGAGAAAAAAAATTACGAATGTACCTCACTACTTGATTTCAAATGAAACCGTCCGCCGGTCTTTCGAAGTTCGACGAACGTCGAACTTTTACCCTAAAAGTTCGAAGTTCGTCGAACTTTTGATTTTTCAGGATTCGATAGTTCGAAACTTTACGAATTCTCTCGATAAATAAGTTCGAAAGTTCGAAAATTATCGAATTCCTTGGCGTAGGAAGTTCGAAAGTTCGAAAAGCTTCGAACTTCTTAGTGCAAGAAATTCGAAAGTTCGAAAATCATCGAATTTTTTGGTCTGTCATGTTCGAAAGTTCGACAAGCATCGAATTTTGCAACGTAATAAGTTCGAAAGTTCGAAAGGGATCGAAATTTTTAGCGTAATAAGTTCGACGGTTCGAAAAGCGTCGAACTTCTTAGTTTAACAAGTTCGAAAATTCGACTGCCGTCGAATTTTACGATATAGAAAGTTCGAAAATTCGAAATCTTTCGAACCTTTCGAACCGCTTGATTCGATCATCGAAACTTCGGTTCGAAAAAAGTTCGCGGCATCCCTAGAAAATACCGGTTTTTAAGCTTCTTGTGACGGCTTACGACCGGCTGCACTGCCAGGGAGAGACGAACTATTTGGTTATGCATAATTGTGATATACAGGGTGTTTCACTAAAAGTGGACACATTCCATATTGCGAGAACTACGCTTCGCAACGAAAAAAAGGTTGTGTCGTTTTGGTCCAGGGCCAGGGGCCCATTTAGGAAAATTATTAAAGTCCGAAATAATTAAGTTGTTATTGTTTTCGCGTAATTACCTTTTTTAATATTGTATTTGATGGCATGGTTTCAAATAGAAAATTGCTGAGCGTCATCGAAATACCCTAAATCAATAAATTGCAGAGCAATAGAAGGCATGCGAAGCATTTTACGGCTTTCTGAAAAATCGCACAAATTTGACGGGTTTTTAGGTTTCGGTTTGCAATCAAAGCGCTTCTCGGCACCGACGGCACCGCGCCCCGTGGAGAAATAGTGCAACCAACCTCTGCTGCGCTGCCTTCGCGCACCAAACCAGAGGCAGGTTGCACTATTTCTCCACGGGGCGTGGTGCCGTCGGTGCCGAGAAGCGTTCGTATTGCAAACCGAAACTTAAGAACCCGTCAAATTTGTGCGGTTTTTCAGAAAGCCGTAAATGCCGCGCGTGCCTTTTATGGCTCTTCAATTTATGGACAACAACACAAACTCTAAGAAATGCCTGCGCGTCTACTTACCCGCAAAACACTCAAAGAGACAATCTCTGTGATCTACGAAATCAGCTCAGGGAATGATGAGGCGGAACATCAATTTAGACCGAAAAATGAACTCTGCGCTGTGGCATTACGCAATGCAAAGCGTGATGCTTGCACTGCGTAATGACACAGCGCAGACTTAATTTTGGAGTCTAGAGAGATGTTCCGCCGCATCATTCGTTGAGCTGATTTCGTAGATCGCAGAGATTGGCTCTTTGAGTATTTTGCAGGTAAGTAGACACGCAGGTATTTCTGAGATTCATTAAAATATCATAACAAAGTAAGGGTATAGTCCCAACATGCCGGGCCGAATGTAAAACCTACTCTAACCCCCGAACAATCCACTTGGTTGTTTGGAATCTACCAAAGACAGTTGGAAACACCAGCGCGCAGATTTCGTAGCATCGCGGTTATATTTTTAAACGTCCTTTTGGTGTTAGACACGTTATCTGAGTAACGTTACCAATCACTGCGTATTTGCTAATCCCCGTCGATACGACACCCGACCTTTTTGCCGGATTTCAATTCCGGAGCGAAGCGGCCGGGTTGGGGTAATCTGGTTAACTTGGGGTATGAGAGCGCAGCAGCACAGAACTTTCGACACAGCCACTAGCATAACAACGGACCTGAGTTCTCCCGTAATTTTAAGCCCCGTGTGGCCCTTGAAAACTTTTGCGGATAATAAGCGCGGCGTACCTAATTTCCAACGGATCGTCAATTTGGATGTCGAAGTTTGGAAAACAGTCTCAGCGTATGCATTTTTCAAGCGCTCGGCAAGGTTAATGTCATTTTCATAAAATTGTAGTACCTGATCGGCCAATTAGCGCGCGTCACTCCTGGTGCGCCGCATGGCACGCCCGACACTCGTAGTCAAGATCGCGAACTGATTCACCGATCGCGTAAAGACAATCAATAGAAATGACCGGACATCGCTCTACATCGTTTCATCTTATGTTCAGAGTTCAGACACAGTCGACGCTACGAGCTGAGGGGACCAATCATACACCGTCAAACGCGCACCATCATGGTGTTGGTCATGTTTCCGTCCGTGGTCTATCACTGCTGAACCAATCATAAACAGAAAAGGCCCAGTGATTTGCGCTTTTGACGCTGCTTGACAGACCCCATTAGCTCGTACACTCTAAGAAAAAAAAGGGTCTCAAAGGACTTGCGGCAGCACTTGGTTTACTGAACTCCCAGTTGATCCCCGAAAAGGCCGTCTGGTTCAAGCTAGGTACCCTGCGCAAACGCTGGTAACCAACAGCGCTCGACCGGGACTAACCGAGAGGCGTGCACGAGAGTTCACTTTTACATAGAACACAAACGCCGCATGGATAACCTTTTTTTGTCGGGTCAGTACTTTTTTATTATTTCTTGAGTAGACTGATTTCTCGCAGCGGGGACGAAGTTAGAACAACATAGACATGGGTTGAAATAGAGCATCCATCTTGAGCACACTAAAAAGAAAGTTGTCTAAATAAACAGAAATTATCTTGCAGTTGACTTGCCACAAAATTTCTGTAAGGCTCTGTTCTCTGTTTGTAATTTTTTGTTATTTAACATGCTTTTTATGTAAACTAACAAGTTCCCGCCAAAGAAACATGGCGGCTGACAAGTGACAGGGGAGCAGTGCGAGTAAGAAGGCCTAGCGAGCTGGACTGCTTTTACCTCAAATACTATTCTCAAGTGCGTATGTCCGTTCGCTATCTTCCGTACGCACTAATGGCGCATTCACACTGGAAGCGGATCCGCGTTCGCGAAGCGGTTGCGGATGCGGTTCGCGAGCGACCCCGTTCAGACACACCCAGAGGCGGTTGGCGGTTGGCGAGAGGCGGTTGGAGGTTTCTCGGCGATAACGCGTGATCTTTTGAGAGTTGCGTTTGGCAACCCTGTTTTACAATCCAAAATCCACTTTAATCCACGATCCAAAGCCAAAATTTTGCTATTTTGGCACCCGGAACATTTTTCTTCGGGATGTTCGCACGTATCACGAGTTCAGGCAGCGAAAAAAGAGACATGGACCCGCAAAACTCGCCTGTGCTTCCCTCGACTTCGCCCGCAAGCAAAGCCCAGCTAGGCGCGCCTTGCTGACTCAGAACAGGATGCCCCCGACCTTTTCTTCGAAGTGGACCCTTCCCGCATGAATAGCTGACCTTGTTTTCGGGAAAGAGGGCCAGTGTCCTCCCTCGTTGTTCGCTCTTATCATTTTCGAAGTTGTGAACGGTGGGGTGGACCGTGGTGCGGGGAATGTGTACGGTGCTAGCCGGTCGTGGCTTCGTTGGTGGCGGACTCTCCTCTCGTCACTCGAACGTCGATCGAGTCTACTGTTTGTTTGACATTAAGCTCAAATAAACGCCGTATGGATTACCTCTGCATCGTCTGGTACGTACACTTTATTTCTTGAGTATGTTCCCTTTATTTCTTTTGTTAGTAGTACTCGTTACGGGTCGAGCTAGCGCAGGTACCCTGCCCGCTCCGCGGTATTGCGTTGGCTAAGCAATCAGGCTCACGACGTCTCTATCGGCCTTCGTGGTGGTCATGCACGGTGTCCAAAGCTTTCAATAGTTCACGCGACTATCTTAGTGGGTACAAAAGCTGACATTTCGGTCGATCAGGGGCGGGTTCCGACGTTCTACGGGCAGAGACTAGCAAGGCAGCGAGCTTCGGGCTGTGGCACCCGGAATAATAAACAAACTCTTACCCGAACCAAATCACCGGTGCGAAGCCCGTTAAGATTACGAGTCAATTCTTTTCGCGGCGGATTCAAGTGACGGACGTGAACATCGCGTTTCTCCGTTGATTTGTCTCCTGTAACGCTAGGACTACAGCGCCTTGGACGCCTCGCCAGCGACAGGTGCCATCTTGTTTTGAAAGACACTGACGTCACGTCAGCGTCGCGTTCCGATTGGTTGCCGCTTTGCGGTTCGTGAAAGCGGTTGGGAGAAATCGGTCCCGAAGCGGTTGGCAAAAACGCGCTCAAACCGCTCGATCTCAGCCGCTTTGCGGTTGAGAACGCGCGGATCCGCTTCGCGTTTGCGGATCCGCTCCCAGTGTGAACGCGCCATAAAAGACTCCAAACCACGTCTCGAAGCACCGGCACTGCACCTATTACGAGTAGGGGTGACAATGCGGGAGGGGGGGGAGGTTCGCGGGGTTTGTCCGCGACTGCTTTTGCGCGGCCGGCTGGATTTGCTTCGTCGCGAGAAAACATTCAAAGAAGGAATCGTATAGCGACAAATAGAATGCCTTCTTTATTGAACAAAGTATCTGCTTGTCGTGGTGGCCGTAAGTGATCCGGTGTTTTCGGTTGACAGCAGTGAGGCGAGGCATCACCAATTCAAGCTTCGTCGGTTCGCATCGTTCAACGCTCCTGCTCACCTGTTAGCATTCGTTATCCACTTCCAAGTCCCTGGTAATCCGCACCGCGTCTGTGCACGCACTTCGCGCTATTCAGCGCAAGGAACACCCATTCAGCTGGCGGCACAATTATCACGATTGTTACCAAACTGAGAGGTCGGGACGTAGGGAGACCAGTGGACGGCAGACCAGCTGTTTGTTATTCAATAGATACATGATTGCTCAACACTTCGCTTGTTAAAATAGGCGGCAGCTTGCGCCACCTAGGAAGTGGGGTGGTGACGGCTAGATGGCGCTAACAAAAATAAATGTCTTATTTATTTCGGATTTTACGGGACATTCACATATGTGTATGTGTGGTTGTCCCGTAAAAGCAGGCACACACACAGAGCGGACACCAACCAACATACCGAACACTGTTACAGGCACGTACATATCCGCAGTACAACATGGCAAAAACAACTCCAATACAACACCTCCGCGACTCTCTACTTTAACCGCCCTACCTACCCGATTCGTATATATGTCCTACCATTTTCTGACAATGATTAGAAAAGTGGGTGCCGCTGTTTACTAGATTAATGCAAAAAGTATTTGCAACTAATATTGGTATACAAGCCCTCTGTATATTTAAATTGGCAGGCTAGACACCTCTCCTAATCTAGCGCTTCGAAGTGTAACATGATATGAACATAATCGGCTGAACTAACACCGCACCGCATGCTCCCGATCAGTTTCGGTTTGAGATTCACGCGGTAATAAGCTTACTATTGCCATGTTTCCTTAATCTCGTCTCCCGCGTGTAATAGCAGCACAAGTTACAACAATATCTGCATTCGAGTCAGTAATCGGTTAAAGGTAAGATAATTCTTAGTCGTGTTTTGTTCAATTCGTTATTTTTCCCTTAAATTCAGTGGTTGAGAATATGTGAGTTAATTGTAGCGGGCAAACTCTGGCGGCACATCTTTTCGTGTTGGTCGAGTGACCGATAGGTCGCCCTACTTGCTCCACTTTAAAAGCCCCTTAAATGAAATATCAAGCACTTATGTAAAAAAAAAATATTGGTTTACAATTTGCTTAAAAAAAACAAAAAAACTAGCATAGCCGAGATTTTGTTTTATGTACTGCATTTGCAGAACATATACACATCTATAAATTTATTTTAAATCTTTCAGTCTTCTGTTCACGTCAAAAGGTTGGCACTTTACCAGCATGGGAACACTTCATGTAAGCAGTGTATTTAGCTCAAGACATTAGGGCGTTACAACCAGAACTATAGTGCACATATGAATATAAAGTGTCTACAATGGAGACAGAGTGTTCTGGTGGCAATTGTTTGTATTCTTTTTTTTTTTGTCAAAAGGACGGGATGGGCCAACAGGCTCGGCCGATGCACCAAAACGTACTAGCAGCCGAAGCACCACAATGTAGGGTTAGCTGGTGCACAAAAATGTAGCGCTTTTCTGGTGAAGAGGCGACGATGTAGGTGGTTTGACGATCAGGCTGCCACTGGGCGCAGGAGACATTTAGGAAGGGGCGTTAGCGCGGCCGGGCAATGGGGTGCCCTGATGAGAGACGAGGCAGAGCTAATTGATTTTTAGGTTTAGGTTTATGAATCATAGAGCAAAACATCAAAACTGAAGAACACGAATGGCGAAAGAGGCGCGAGTTCGGGCTCGAGCTGGCGCTTATAACAACACAAATAGCGTCGCTGACTATGCAACAGTTTAGTAAAAGTCAATTACTACACTGCCATTGAACAGGAACCCGCATCTGAATTGGAAAGTTACCGGGCTACGTACGTACAGCCGGGAGATCTCAACAATAACGGGTGCAGCTTTCGTCAAATATGAGTTAAACGGGAAAACCAACGTCCATACACAACCGTAACCCGGCATCCATCTTGAAAATAAGCTCAGCACCCAAAATTAAGACCGAAGAAGACACTGCGCGCGCTATTCTTTGCACTTAAAATACACATAAAGACCACAGATAGTTTTATTTTTTTAATACACAAACAGAACAGTAATGCGTTAAATACGTTTTCAGACATGCATAAACACAGCGCTGGTTGGCACAGATGACTTGAAACACGATATAACAGAACACATAGGTACGGACATAAACAGACATCTTCAGAACCGCTTTCGAGAAGTGGAGAAATATCTAATTGTTCAAAGAAGTAAAAAAAAAAAAGTCTGTTTTTATTTTAAACAGGTTTTCGGTTAAAGACAATTAACTGATATTTTCTGTATGACAACAGAATATGTCCGTAAAAGTGCTTGTAATTTCACACACATTTTTTACACTGCTGCAGCTACGCGATCATGCCGAAGGCGCAGACGACAGTCCGTTCTGCAATCGGCGAAGCGGAGAAAACGCTCACTTCGGTTTTCGGTAACTACGATCAAACGTTCACAAAACGTCGTTCGATCATGACGTGTCCTCGGAACAAAGAGCAATGAGAGTGTCAATGGACTGATCTCACCCTAGAATTATCACATCGAATCCAAAGACAACGCCGGGCTTCGAACGCATTAATTTCAAATATCGAGTCAATATAGCGCATTTAAAAATCTATCTCACGTTAGGCAATGGGCACGAAATTCTTATTTTGCACGTTTTAGGGCATTAAATAATCTCCGACGGCGTTGTATTTTCCACGGCGGCGACGGAAACTTGCGGAGCTTCACGCCTGCTAAGCTTCCGGGGTTGTGACAGTCCTGAGCGCAACACTGCCTACAGCTTCGGCGTTTGCTCTTTTGCGACATCCGATAGCAATGTTAAGAATAAAATGCCAAAAGCGCATGAATCATGACCTTCAAAGTGATGCGTGAACAGCGTGAACAGCCCCACGAGCAAGCAGGCTGGCAAAAGCGCCTTCCCAGTATTGCAAATATATTAAGCTGGAAGGCACAACGTGTCACACCAAACTTGATTGCCCTGAGGACAGAACGAAAGTTGGAGTGGAGAGATACCTCCTTTGCACAACGGCACCTTTAAGCCGAAACAAAGTATACTTTAATCTTATACTGCAGTAGAAAAGAGCTTACTCGAAAATTTGAGCTGGAAACATGCTTACGTGTAAGAGTCCTAGAAATATTAGGCGTTGTAAAAACTCAGCCATCTGCGTTAAGTCCTTTCCGGTTGGCAGCGCCTGTCTATGTCGTTCATGTTTTCTGTTTTTCCTCCTCTCTATTTCGCGTTTCAACGTTTTACCATTCTTACTTTGGAATATTTTTGTTCCTGTTTCGTTCACTAAAATACACAACAGAAGAGCCCGATAAACACCTGATCTCGCCACACCACCCTCTTTTTCCGCATGATACAGTCCTTCTTCTATGCTGACAGTCACCGTGGTAACGAAGCGTCTCCTGGGTAGACGCAGAAGCCAACGCAGACGCCGAAGTGACTCCATTCTTTGCATGTCGTCTGCTAAATTGAACGCAGCGACCCTAGCCAAAGCTGGACGCGTCGGGGAGGGGGCGGCGCTGAGAGTGGCAAGCGCTTGCTTACGAAATAGGTCGGCATTGTGAGCCGACCTCAGTGAGTGTGATACTCACGATCACCTCAGTTTTCCTCCACTCATAAAAACTCACTCCCACTCACAATCACGATTGCTTCAAAACAAGGACACCACACAGACTCACCATCGCGCTTAAAGGCCGACGACCAGACTCGAGATTCTGCAAGGCAGAAGATGCTGCTCACACTGTAAGAGAAGGAAGCAGGCAACGGTCGACAGGGTAGAAGGGGGGAGAGAAGGAAGCGGGAGAAAAGTGGAAAGCGCGAACTGGTCGTCGGTCTCTTAATACGACACCAAAACTCACTCACCCTCATCATCACCGTCCTCACGCTCACGGGTCATCACGGTCATCACATTCATATTGGTCATAGTGTTCATCACAAACACAAGTCATCGCGGTCATCACACTCACAGCTCATCACGGTCATCACTCACAGCTCATCGCAGCCATCTACACCCACAGCTCAAAACGGTCATCGCATTCACAGCTAATTACGCTCATCACACTCACAGATCGTCACGGTCAACACAATCACTCACTGACTCACTCACCGACCTCAGTCACTCCGAAGTAGTTCTCGCACTCACCGTAGTCACTGCGCTGGTGCTCGTGTTGCGTGTGGGTTGCTCGTCTTTTAGAACACCGCTTCGGTCGCTGCCATCTTTCGCCGCTCCGGCGCACAGTCGTCATGTCGCCCAGTGAAGAAATAGTTTGACATTTTGTTTGTTTCACTTCGACTCCTTGGCGTGCTAGCCGAGCGCTTCAGAAAAGCGCGCTTTGTTGGGATACACTAACGTTCCTAGAGGAACGCTAGGCGAGGCAGCAACAAATTTTCTACACCCGCCCTCCTACCCTCGCTCCTGCCCTCTGCTAGCGCGAGGTCCGCCATGTTCTTCCTAACTCGTCCACCATTGCTGTGTTCAAAATATTCCGAGTTACTCGGGCGGATCATGTCACGTGACAGTTCAGATAGAATGACGCTGGATGAGGGTAGGTTTTCGAACGTCAAGGTACAAAACCGTTACTCGAGAGTGAAGTCAGGTCAAATCCGCAACGTTCTTCCTAACCGGAAACGGAATGCGGCCTTGGACCGATGGGAGAGAGCGTCGGCCCATCCCACACAGGCGCATTATCGCGGGTCTTGTGAAGTATTCTTTACGGTGTGCACTGTTCGTTTCAAAAATTCGTGATAACTTCGTGCAAGCATGGAGTGAGCGCCTGCAGCGTTGTTCATTTAGGTGTGAACCATTCTTATGTAAACATGCACCGCAATGGTTGTGTACTTTGGTTCTGCATAGAATAACATTGCCAAGCTTTCCCTAATGGAGGGGTTCGCAATGTTATTCTAGCCAACGTGAGCATCGTTTGCTGTATGTGTGGGTTCGAAAAGGAAAGATATTCGCAAAAAAAAAAGCGGACGATACCCCTATTATCACCATTTTGAAAGAGGGTGATCTGAGTTAGGTTTGTTGAATATTGTTGGTGGTTTTCTGCGAATGTACTGGAGCATTATGGCAGAGAACCTTGATGTGTTAACGCCTGACCAATTGAAACTTTTTTTAATAAAAAAGGAGAAATACTTTCAGCTTTTTTTTTATTTAAATGTATAATGTGCCAGGACCAAGAGAGATGACCTTATGACACTTTTTGACTCTGTTCAGAGTACATTTAAAAATTTAATGTGAACAAAAACATGAACTAAAGATTTTTTTTGTACTTCATGAATATTACCATTTTTTTTAAATTTAAATCGTGACTATGGACGTGGTAGTGATGTCTCGGGGCAAGCAAACTTTACCCCTGTCCTCGAAATTCTTTCCGATTATTCTATCGTGACACGGAACTATGAAATACTTTGTGTTAGAAGAGAACGGGATATATTTTCTGTTTTGTATCGTCCACCTGGCGGAAACGTTGAAGTATTTTTACATTTTTTAGAGGCATCGTTTTGTTCTGCAAATGAGGAAGGATGTGAGCTCTTTCTTGGTGGAGATGGGAATATAAATCTGCTAGAGGCATCACGTTTTAGAGATGACATTCTTACTTTATTTACGTCTAACGACTTTTGTCATTGTCCCTCCTACTCGTGTCAGAACCATGCCATCAACATTGATTGATGCGTTTGTGACAAATCGCGAGGAAAGTCGCATTAGTGCTGGTGTTCTAGGTTATGGTCTAAGTGATCACTTACCAGTTAATATGTTTATAAACAAAACTGCGCCCCAGGCCACTGAGCTTGTTAATAAAGATAAGGAACCCAATAACATGACCCGAAGTATAAATCCCACCGCACTAGAACAATTCCCCTTCATTATTTTTACCACTAATTGGGACTCTATTCTCTGCAACAACTGCCAATAAAGCATACGATGAATTTTTCAATATTTTCAAAAACATTTATGGCAAGTGCTCTCCGTATAAAGATATAAATCAATTAAAAAAATGCAAGCCCTGGGTAAATAAAAAGAGATGAATAATAATAATAAAAAACACTTTATTGTCTTTCTTAAACAAAGGCACCTGGGGATCTTGCTCTTTTCAAACAATTTAGAAATACATTGAACAATGGTCTGCGTCAGACAAAACAAACCTACCTTAATAATTTATTTAATAAGTCATGCATGGTTAGAACAGATGTTCTACCCAACGAGATATTCTACCCGATGAGAGTATAGAAACGGCTAATCGAAGTATTAAGACGGTGTCCCTCTAAACCAGCTATACACGTAATAAAAAGAGATAGGTAACATTGCAAGAAAACGCCCTCGCTGAAGCTTTCAATGTTTATTTGACTAACCTTGTTAGTATCATACATCCTACATATACCTTCATAAACGGCGTATATGAAGCCTAGAAACAAACACAGCGCAGTTTTCTTTCCAGCAGATCAAAATGAGATAACTTCAATTATGTCATCTCTTAAAAACAGTAACTCTTGTGATATAGACGATGTTCAGATCAGACCAATTAAGCACGTTTTGGAGACCCTGTCACCTGTATTAACACACATTATGAACTTCTTATTGTCCAGTGGTATTTTTTCTATAAAGGTGTAAATTGCAAAACTCACTAGTCTTTTTTTAAGGAGGGAACAAAAATGAATTCTCGAATTATAGGCCAATATTGCTACTACCTGTGTTTTCGCCTTGGAAAGAGTTTTCACAAAGTGTCATAAGTTTCTGTACTAAAGTTTTATTAATTTTTGACTCACAGTACGGCTTTGGTAGAGGTCGATCAACGGAGTTCGCCTTGCTAGAGCAGAAGGAGTTAATTTTAAAGTCGCTTGAAGAAAAAAAGTTTATTATAGGCGTCTTCATTGATTCTCCAAAGGCGTTCAACCGTATTGGCCATGCTGCCCTAATAAAAAAGTTCAAGTGTTATGGAATTCGTGGTGTGCCTTTAGTTATTTTACAATCGTACTTTAAATTTCGCCAGCAATATGTCGTAATAAAATGACACAGTTCTTCTGTCCCACCCATTAGAGCTGGAGTACCCCAAGGTAGCATTTTAGGCCCTTTGTTACTTAATCTATCATAAATGATATTGTTAATATCAGCAAAGCCCCGTCCTTCATCATTTATGCCGATGATACCTCTCTATTTTTTCCGCGTACAGAAATAGAAGACCCTGTTAATGAAACGAATGCTTCACCAGAGAAGGATGATTGGAGTGAAGTTAAGACATTAATAATCAACGCGAGCTTACGCAAGGCTGTCCTTTTTAAACCTACAGATATACGTGTTTCTTTATCTTTTAATATATTATCCTGGGCCCCTCAGTTATAGAAAATGTCGTGAACGTCAAAACGCTTGAAGTCTATTTTAATGAACAGATGTTTTGGGACTCTCATATTAATAATGTTGTTAAAAATCTATCAAAAGTGGTTGGGAAACTTGTCAATTCAGAAATTTATTGCCTCGTCACATAAAAATTCTTATATATAAGGCCCTTTTTGTATCCCATCTGAACTACTGTAATTTAGTTTGCTGTACACATATTTGTCAAATACTAACAAATTACTCCTTCTTGAGAAAAAAATGCGGCTCGCACAATACTCAATAATCATTTCCATACACATACACTTCCGCTGTTTAAAGAACTACATCAAATAACTGTCCCTAACTATATGAGTATAATTTATTGAGACGATATAGATCTGCCCTTCGTTCTAACGAGCCTTTAATTGGACATAATTCAAACCTGACACTAAATATCAGGGTATTCGACGTTCGTGAGGGGGAGCATGGGAAAATACCAATAAAGACTACAAATAACGGGTTCCAAATGCTAAGATATAATCTTCCATTTGTTGTAAATAAACTTCAGAAGCATAATTTGACAAATATCAAGAGACTTGATCTCAGTACAATTATAATTTTTTTTCTGCAATAAAATTTCGCTTGTATTGTGCGGTCGTATGTTCTGTATATCTCTGTTATCATTGAGGTAATACGATTATTATATTTACGGTCCTGTCATCCCGTACGAAAATGTCAGATATGGCCCTTATATATTTTATATACGGCCATATGTGATAATATAAGGAGTCATGTATGGCAATATACCGATATATATGGGAACAGATACGGTCAGATATCGCCATATAAGCGGGCAGATGCTGCCAGACGTGGCCATATAAGTGCGTAAATACGGCCATATATCGCCATATACTGCGTGCAAATATAGCCCCTGATAATGATATATGGGCCCGTTTCGGGCGTGCAAGCAATACGTGATATGTACTCGCCAAGACACTAGTTGATTGATCTATATTGCATGAGTCTCATATAATTGGTTAACTTGTTAACATCCTTAAAGTGAAGTTATTCCAGGTATTTGGACCAATTAATTAGTTGCGCATTTTGAAGATTGAAAGACAAATGAAATTTGGTTGCATGTTTGACGTGTGACAATATGACGAAGTGCATAAGATCGGAAAGCGAGTTACTCAAATAATGGGTTTTTGATCGCAGCTCTTAGTCGCCCGTTTCAGAGTTAAGCGGTGTCGGCGTCGCCATCGGTGTAACTGCCCCGCTAAACGTAGCGAGAAATTGAATTGGCACGCATGTCACGTGGCGTCAATTTTCCCGCTAAATCTAGAAGTGAAACTAATTTTGTTCATGTTTCCCCGCTAAATTTAGCGGGGAAACACGAACCGTTAGCTTACTGAAGATGCAAGACGCTACTTCGTCGTCCCTAATCCTTTTCTCTTCGAACGGCTGCGAAGCCGTTGCGCCCAGAGTATCCTATGCAGGATGTTTCAAAAACGGTTTGCACAGCATCGCAACTTTCCGTTTGCGAACGTCTGCAACGTTTGTCGATACGTTGAAAGTCGGAAGATGTGCTGTCCGTGGTGTCTTTTATGTGTAACTCTTTGTAAAAATATTTGAAATTTAAAAACGCGAACCTAACAGTGTACACATAATTTTAAATTTATTTGTAAAAAAAGATATTCATATTTATTTATCTATTTATTTGTAAACATCGTGCGCAAAAAAAATAGTCGCGCTTATATTTTCATTTAAAATTGTAATGTGGTTTATACGGTGTAAAACACAGCATCTTCAAACTCGCATCGTTTTGGGTAACTTTCGAGCTGGACAGCTTCTTTGAAACTTCAAAAGCTGGGCTTCATAGAGCTGTAGTTCACTCGGTATTGACAGCAGGGTAGACGCTATGCATGTTTTAGGCCAATCGTTTCTCCGGTTAGGGTCAAGTGACTACAGTCTAGAAGCTGGTGATAAAGCAGAACACGGCACCTGCCTGCCTGGAGGATAAGGCCACTCATAGCATTCACTGCACTATCAACCTTGGGTAGAAGTGACAAACCCGCTCGTTGTGGTCGTTGATGCCCCATAAGATAAGCCTTTTGTGTGTGTTCACTCCCGTTTTGGCCTTTCCTTCTCTCCTTTCCTCTCTCTCCCTAGGCTGAAAGCACGGTAGAGGGTGCGTGGTCACGTGGTTTGACGGATGACGCATTAGCCGGACCTAGTTTGGCGTGTGTTGGGCCCTGCGTGGCTGCTGCGAGTTTCTGCTTCTCCAAGCGATTTCTGCAAAGAAGCCCAAGAATTTTTTTGTGATGCGTTTAGTGCTCGGTTTTACAAATGACAGCTTGTGCTACATCGTGTTGAATCTTCACGGACACCTTCGTTCTCGTTTTTGTGTTTGAGAGGTTGTCGTCATGTATCTCGGATTACACCTTTCAAGTCCCGTCTCGTCAACGTGAGTGCGCTGCAACCTACTTCGCGACAATTGATCGTTTTCCTAAAGGTACTCTTTCAGATTACCTCTAGAATTAGGCCGTGTCTATCTCCTGGCAGCCGGAAAAATAATTTCTCCGAAATTCTAAAATTATGTCACAACTGCAGGTAGAATACCGATTTTTTATTCTCCCTGCGTTTCTGGATAACACGTTCCACGGTCACCTTCTTGTAGATACACGTTTCATGGACACACGTTTCGTCGACATTAACGTTTCATTGACATTCTTTAAGCGAACGTCGATAATCCTGCTTTCCCTGGGAATTAAGTTGAGCGAAACCAGGAGTGGCGTAAAGCGCAGCTCATGTAAAAATTAATAAAAGTTGGTGCATGCTCAAATCCAATTGGTATTTTTCTTATACAGATGAGAAGTCACTTTTGGTAGTTATTTGTAGAAAACAACAATCTACCGGGTGTTGTTTTATTCTTGCAGATTTGTTTAAAAAAAGCCGTGAAAGCTACACTTATGCGGTTTGTGCGAGTGAGTTATACGCCCAGGGGGACATTATGTGGGTGGCTAATCTTTGTGATAAGTCGGCTAGTTAATTAAAATTTACTTTTAATTAGTGAAAATAGACATATGTTTTCAATAAGAAACTTGCTGAGCGTCTTCCAAAACCCCTAAATCAGTACTTTGTAGAAAGACTTTGAGCGCGTGTGAAGCACAGTATTGCTCTGAAGTTACCACTCGTGGAGCAGGTACAAGGCTGGAGCGATAAGAGACGGAAAAATTGCGCGGGCACCTTACCGAAACCGCTAGCCTTGTACCTGCTCCACGAGTGGTAACTTTAGTGCAGTACTACGCTTCTCACGCGCTGAAAGTCTTTCTGGAAATGACTGATTTAGGGGTTTTGGACGACGCTCAGCAAGTTTCTAATTGGAACCATATGTCTATTTTCATTAATTGAAAAGTTAAGTAGTGAATTAAATTAATTAGCGGACTTATCGCAAAGATTAGCCACCCACATAATGTCCCCCTGAGTGTATAACTCACTCGCACAAACCGCATTAAGGTAGCTTTCATGGCTTTTTTAAAAACAAATCTGCAAGAATAAAAAAACTTTATATAAAGGGTTGTCTTATCTGATTGGGACATATCTGGCCTGATATTGGAGGCAGATATCCCCCTATCTGGCAGACCCAAATAAGGATATATAAAAAATTGGGCAGATCTGGGTAAATAAGCCTTATATAAACTGATGTGCTTGATATGCCATATAAGCCCAATTTCTTATATAACCATATTTGTTTTTTATATATAAGTCCAGATACGCCATTTTCGTAAGGGATGTATCTAAATATGTCGTCATGTGCCTAATATATATAATTTATTTGCTATCTTTGATAGTGTGATTATTTGATGCTGTTCTTTTTGTTCTGTCCTACCTCTGTTATGAAGATCTTCAACCCGTTCAACTGCTGCTTTTTTCTGGTCCGGCGAGGTCCGTGCCAGGTCCGCTAACTCGGCAAACCCGGAGGGAACCAATCGCGCCAAATTTCTTGGGTGACAACTGGCTGCCAGAGTTGCGCGTTCATCCCCAGTAGCACCGTCTTTCCTGCAGGGCATGTTGTTCCTGCTCCTCAGGTGACTGAATTCGGCGAATAGCGGTGCCACGCGTTCGAGGCGTGCGGCACGCTCAAAAGCAGGGGAACGTACGGCGGGGCGCGTGCCCCGTCTACTTTCCTGCACGGCATTTGATTCGGGTCCTCACGTGATCGAATCTCGGCGAATAGCGGCGCGGCGGCACGTGGAAAACAGACGCGCAACTCTGGCTCCCATAGGGAGAGATCCTCAGCCCTGCTCGTTTCGATCTGGATGAGCATCGTACAGGCGTGCGGTTGTGTATCATTACTGCGTGGTGCACGTTAAAGACCCCAGGCTAGCGGTTGTACTTCACTGGCTAAATTGCTCATCTTCAGCGAGTGAATCGTCGCAACTTTGAAATGGCTGACCAACTACACGCTGTATAAATATCCACACAACCCCAATCCCGTAGGAGCCTATACAGAAACTGTAGGTTGCACAAGTCGTCTCTTTTTTTCTTTGTTTTTTCTACGGATTATTTTTAGCGTTTGCTTATACAGGTACCAATAGTTTCACCAGCGCTGTCAGCTGTGATTGAGCCAAGGACAGGTGACTCCATCATTGAGTTGAACTGAGCTGGCCTACCTCAGTTGGCTTGCGGGGTTCGACCAAATAACGCTACAGATGAAGGTTTTCTCCGCAATGCCGCCGATGGCCAGTGCCAGTGAAGCACTTATTACTACGGGATATCGGGGGAGGTATCTAGAAAGAACGGTAGAGCAAATATTGTCGGAAGAGGTATCATAGGGGGCCGGAGCTGCCGCTAAAACGATCATGGCACGTCTCTGAAGCTCACGTTCGGCGAGCGCAGCCATTGTGATGTCGGTGCCGATAAGATTTTCGTTGTGCTTTTTTGCTTAAATTCGTGTTAAACGTTCTGATTATCATCACTCAAAAAACAAATAAGTTCATTATATTTTGTGTTAAACGTTTATATTGAATAAGATGTCTGCATATAAATCATTAGCATCAGTTAAAAAAATGTAATGTGACATCAGTATTGGTTTTGTCTCGGTTTCAACTGGGATCGAAAGTTGAGGTTGTTAGACCTATGTACTGTGAAACACCTGGCAACACCGGACAACTTAGTTGAGCTCGATGACAGTTGGCATGTACCAATAATCGTCGGTGCAATGATTGTTGAAACGGCCCGTGTCTATAAAACCTAAACAATTCACTGTTGTTTCATTTTTGGTTATCACCTGGAAACAGTGGGTCTAAATTGCCAAATAGGTGTCGGAATTAGTTTTCACTGCTGCTTGTTCGGTGTCATTTTTGCTTATTGTCTGGCAATAAGGAAATAATGTGGCGAACCAAAGAAAAGCTATAGAAGATCCACAGAAACGTACAACGTTGGCAGTAACTAACGCCTTGGAGTAAAACCTTCTTAGGCCTACGTTAGTAGCCTAGGAGATGCAAACTTGGGCTACTTGAGGCATTACTTCGGCGTGCTGATTGAATACGTGTTAAATGATTGAAGGTTAATAGACCTTTTACGCTAAAGTAAGTGCATTTTTTACACAGGTGTTTTGTGCTATCTATGCGGAAATCACAAAACATATCTAATGTTCTAAAAACATTCATCCAGCAATCTACGCCTCCATGAACATTGCAAACAACGGCGAAACAAAATTGCGGCGTTTTGCAATTAAAAGTTGCGCTGCAGCATCCCATAAGCTCCCCCAGACATGGTGGTTAAAAGCATCTGCCACTGCGGATGCACCTAGACAGCCCCTGGAAAAGCACACTGAGTGTTCTTGGTTGTTCAGTATGTAATTCTTGTTGAAATAAAACACGGCAAGGGAATTGAGCATCAATGCGAATTACCTTCGCTTTACTTTATCCAGTGTTATGTTTGCTTCCTCTTTTTATGTGTGTTCATGTATTTGCATAAAAAATGAATTATTGATTCTGATTCTTGACTCTTGACTCTGGACTCTAGACTCTCGACATTGGACCTTTGATTCTTGATTTTCGATTCGTGATAATTTACTGTTTGCGATCATCGTCTCCGCGCTTGTGTTCAGTTACTCGCCATCGAGATCTGCCCTCCATGCAAAATCGCACACAATGGTGGGAACACAATCTGCTTCGAGCGCTAACGACATCTCGGAGACTCCGGGCGCGACAATATCCGGTTCCTCATTAACGGAGAGGCCTTTGGCAATTTTGAAAGGCCATGTGGTGGTCCGGTCTTTTCATCCGGTTGATCTGAGCGTTGCCGCCACCGGTCTCCCCACCCCACTATCAGCTATTTCCTCGATGATTTCAGGAAGCCGTTCCCACTTCAGTCTTGTGCAAGGGCTGTCGTTAGTGAGCCTTAAAGTGGTACTCGGCCTTTCAGAAAACGTGGGAGGGTGAGACTATGTTCTGAGAAAAAAAAATTGCTAACAAAAAGATCCTAATGACAGTGTACGCGATCCCACATAACGAACCAAACTGTCCAGTTTGATATGTGAAGCGAAATAAATTGAACAATAAAGCTGAGGGCCAAGCCCCTCAAGATCACTAAATAATAAAAAAAGAAACACGTAGAAACATAAAACTCAAGGTTTAACGGAAGGGAATTATTTTAAATGTTATCTCTAGATTGATTACAAAAGAACCGATCAGTAGACTGCAGAGCCAGAACGAGACTAAGAGGTGAGAATAGATATAGATTCAGCCTTTTCTTCTTTATTTGTAGATTGATCGATTTTCTTGAGAGCTATGTGCACAAGCGCAGCGCCCTCTAACAAAAATGAACAGAAGCGATTTCGAAGAGACAGTGCAGAGCTTTCCAAGGTAGTACAGCACTTAGGGCAAATTTGGTTTGCACTGAGAATTCTAGCAAACCTGAAAGCATGAAACGGAAGAAGTAGAACCAGTGTTGGCGGCAACGCGTTAGAAGTATCGGCGTTACCGGTAACGTGTTCACTTGTTTCATCAACTAGTCACGTACTCGTTACGTTTCTAAAGCAGTAACTTGCGACGTGCACACATTACTTGATTCTAGTAAAGGATAACGTAATCACGTTACTCGTTACACCTTCCCCAGATCTGAAAAAAGTACAGTTAATTCTTTTTGTGTTTCTACTCTTCGTTCACGTTAAGTCTAGACGCAGCCGACTATATGAACTGACACGGGACCAATCAGTGTCAAAAAAGCCCCATCATGGCGTTTGTCATGTTTCTATATGCGATATATTATCGCTGAACCAATCACAGAGCTAGCAGTTGACTGACTGGCTAAATTGCTCATCTACAGATGAGAGACAAGTCACTAGTATAAACACTGAAGCGCAAAGGACGAGACACAGGAACGAGAACGACACAGGACAAGTCACCTGCACAAGTCAGCAAAGGACAAGTCACAGCACAAGTCAGCAAAGGACAACTCACAGTACAAGTCAGCAAAAGACGAGACACAAGACCGAGAAGGACACAGCACAAGTCACCAGTTGAGGCAGGCTAAGTTCAGGTTGTATAAACATACACACAAGCACAAATGAAACACGCACGCAAAGGTATCTTTGACGGGCTTCTTGTCTCTTGGAGCTTTTGAAGTAAGCACGCACAATTGCAAGCCTGCCAAAGATAGATTTGCGCCGTGAAGTCATTTGCTTGAGCTTGTCGGTGTTGGTTGTTTCAATTGGCTTCTCTCGTTTGACTTGAGCATGGGCATAGCTAAAGTCACTGGATCCTGGGAAAGTAACGCCAAGCTCCCCGTGTGGTCGCCATCTTGGTCCGTGAAATGAGCAATTTCTCCTTGACCCATCCGTTCTTGGTGAGCCAATCTAGATTCGCTGGTGACGGGTAGCTTTATGAAGACGTCTCTTGTATACCAAGATTCTGCTAGCCACACACCGGCGAAACAGGCGTATACCTTCGTACCACCACCAGATGCAGTGTCGGTGCTTGGAGGCACTGAAAAATAAGTTTACTGTATTGAAATACACAAGAAAAACAATATAATTGTAAGAGATCCATGGTGATGGGCAGGATTAATAAGTTCATTGCATACAGAGTGCCAAAGACTCTTATATTCGTGAGGAACGCTTCCACTACGATGATGCTCCATGGTGATCTTCGCGCGACTGGTTTAGAACGACCCTCTGGAACCGTTGAAGATTTAAATGGACCAAGATGGCGATTTCCATGGCAACGTAGACCGATTAGCCAATCACTTTGGGAGGTTTCGGTCGTCTGTATGTTAGTATCAGTTTGTGTCCGGCTAGCAGGTAGGGAAGGCAATGGCGCTACTTTCTCAGGATCCAAGTGACTTTGAGGCATAGCGATCCCGCATCCGCCCAGAGCGGCAGTGCAACCGGGAGCCCGCGCTGTTATACTTCGAAGCGTGCTTTGCAACGCGCACCAGAAGCAGTTCACCGTGGCCGCGGTGAGCAAGCGGTAGCGCTCTTCTCAAAGGCCCCTAAACACAGTGGCGTTTGGGAGCGTTTGTGTGTGTTTGACAGCATTGCGGTTACGAAAAACAAGGATTTCCCTGCTTCGTATGTCGCGTGCCAAGCTACTCCTTGAATTGAATTCCTCGCTTCGTTCAATGCATAGATGTGCCGGTGAATCACTTCCGTTTCTCGGCGCACCGCAGTCAAACGAAACTAAAACACAACTGTGTGTATGGGCATTTAAACACCCTATTATGCATGGCATTTACTCTTAAGGACGGTTCAGACACTTGCGTTTGAGTGCGTTTGACTGCGGTGCGTCGAGAACCGAAAGCGAGTCACCGGCACATCTGTGCTTCGTATGACGCGTGGAATCCAATTCAAGGAATCATCTTGGCACGCGATATAAGCAGCAGGGATGTCCTGCACTCTAAGAAAAATGGAAGAAAAAGGTAGCAACGGCGCGTCTTCCTCCCTCCTACTGGCGCGCCCCCAAGCGGACACGAGAGAAAGGGAGGAACGAAACGTATTTCTCCTTCTCCATGCCGACGGGAGAAAGCTTTCGCCCTCCCGACTTATATTCTTTCGGTTTCGTTTTTCGAGCACGTCGCGCACGTTGTTGAAGAAAAGTTGTTGAGTTGATTGAGCTTCAGCGGCAACGAAGGCCGCCATTAATTCCGTCTTCTAGTCCAAACGTGCAGAACATTTCGGTTGCATTGATGTTTTTATCACTGATTTTATCAAACTAGCAAACGAAGCCGCTAAAAACAGCGAAGTTCCGGAGCAGTGCCAGCAGAGCTACGTACACTGGGTAAGATCGCCGTCTCGCCGTCTCCGGATTGCGCAAGCCACGCCGGCCCACACGGAACTGCAGTAGCGGAACCACGCGGATCTGTGTCGACATTTTCGACGTTATGGAAATCGCAGGAACTGCGTCCAAGACCGGCAGGATTTGCTGCCGGCTGCCTGGGTGCCTTCCGTGCTGAGTTCGGTTCTGTTTTCCGATGCCGAGGCCAACCGGCAATCAACGTGGCTTTGTATTTCTGCGTGTCAGCAACATAGCAGCAACATCGTGATGGCAGTGTTGTGCGTTGTGAACAGAAGACTGGAATTATCGCCGATGTGACCGTGTGTTCGCGTATCAGTGGTGTAACAACAAGATGAGATGACGTAAACTGCCGGGCATTGATGCCGCTGGCCGAGCCGTGATCGGAGGGGGCGGGGTGTCGCAGGTTGACATTCCGCTTCACATTAAAGAGTTTAAGACCACTTGAGGGATTATGTGCAATCGGTCGACGTGCGGATAGTCATGTTGGAACGCTGGTCTGAACAGTAAGCTACTATCGTACTGTGGCCAATGCGACTGTCGGTTGTCTTCTCCCCGAGAGCGATTGCGCTCTGTGGAAAGGACTGAAAGGTACGAAATTATGACGGAAAGCACATATATACAGTGTGGAATTTCAGCATTAAAAAAGAATGGTAGGTAAAATCGAAAAAAAAGAGCTACCCTTTGTTTTGCTGGTTAAATATACTACAGTTCCTGGAGAAACTGCCCTCCAAGTGGCGCGCTGAGATGAGCGCTAGAAGTTTTCGAGCTCGCCACGGTGTAGCTCCGTACACTTAACACCTGCCGCAAATCGCGGCTTTGACTGCATTCAAGTCGATCGAAAAGCGATTTCTCTGCCCGTGAAGCATCACTTCCAGCTGAGTGAATATCCGCTCTACAGAGATTAATTCAAGACGGCAATTGAAGCCGTGCGCGAACAGCACAAATAGAAAAACAAACTACAATAGAAATACCGGCTACGACGTGCCGTGCGGGGAAACAAACTCATGGCTTCGAGCCGCATTGGAGCGGCTGGATTTATTGGCTTTCAAATAATTACGGCATGATCGAGCGTTTACTTCTTAATAAGAGATTCATCCCCTGAGCCATTCGAAATATTCTCAGTGGTATTTCATTGCTGGGAAAAGATCAACATGCTGGGAATATTTTTTATTGCTTATGGAGTCACCGAAAAGTTCCGTACGTTCAAAACGACCAGTATAAAAGACGGAAACGCAGAGCTCGGGTGCAGTGTTCGGGTTAGTGTGCCGTTGTGTTGACGTTTGTATGTGCAATGTGTGTGTATGTCAATGTATGTTCACCTGATGCTTGTAGTATGCGTAATGTGTATATAGTAGAGGTGCCGAATGCGCAAACGATAGCCTGAGGAAAATAAATATTATTTTTTGTAGAACATGAATTAGGCGGTACCTAGCGCCACCTAGTTTAGCTACTTGCATTTACTTTGCTTGACTCTGCCATCTGGTGGCAAGCGATTTAACCTTCTTTCACGCTACGCTGTAAACAACGGCTTCGAGTTTGTTCTTTTGAGAGCGGCTTTTGGTTTCGCGGATTGGTTTGCCATTCCTCCGTGATGTGCGGTTGGCGAAAGAATTGTGACTTGAGGAACAGCAAAGGTAAGACGTGAAGTGCGCGAAGTAACTGGGTATCGGTTGTCTCCGTTTAACATCGCAGTGCTGAGGACGAGAGACTAAGTAGCTGCTTTCGAAACGCAAGTTTCTGTACCTGCAGGGGAACCTGGCTTCGGAAATAAACACAGTTCGCGGAAAGCTCGTGTTACGCTTTTATTTGCTGCTCCTTTCGTCCCGTACAAGAGACGTAGCGTCCTCGTTAAGCCTTATTGAGCTCGATTTGCTCGATTCAGGGCCGCCATAATGAGATGCAGGCGACGGAGGAACTATTTGCTCCCCTGCTTCAGGGACGAAGGTTGCTCCCTTTCTGAAGGAACATAGGTTACAAGACCGTTCCTCCACTAAGGGAGGACTATCCATACCCTTTTTTCTAAGAGTGTGGTTTCTCGCTGCCGCAACGCAGTCAAACGCAGTCAAACGCAACTGTCTGAACCAGGCTTTACTGTTCGTCAAAATTTGTTTTCGGCAGCAGTTGCAAGCATCGATCTTTTCACCGTGTCATCAAGGAACACGACCGCTCTCACTGATGTAATGCATTGAACAAAATATTCGTTTGTATGAAGGTATGTATTTATCTTTTGTAGTAAGCGCAAGCGCCACAGAGAGGCATGCAGCCTGTACAATGAATGCCTGTGGGGCCCGTCTAGAAGGTGATAATGATAATGCAGTGCGATAAAATGTGCGGCAGTGATAATGTACATTGAGGCATCACAAAGGATGGGTTTAAGTTGATCGCAGGAATGTGCCAGCTTGGCGACAAGGTTGTGGAACCTCGGGTCGGTCACTAATAAGCACATCGGTTATTTTCTTGTTTTTTTGCAACGTTTAAAAAGTGCAGTCCAACGGAGCCATCAATTCTAATGCTGTTGTGTGCATATTTAGACAGCGGGAAGTTAGTTAGCACCGAGGGAGTCTGGTGTCTTCGTTGGAGATGAAAGCCAGTGCAGTATATCGCTACTAGTCTGGCGTCTTCAGCGCAAATCACGCAACAGTGATGCATGACCGCACGCCGGTACTATGCTCATCCAGATTGAAACGTGCAGGGGCGGGGATTGAATCCACGATCAGTGGGCTTTGCAGCTCGAGCTTTCGCTACACGTGCTACCTATCCCAGAGCCACCAGCCATCGCGGTTGAATTCGAGCTCGAGAGAAACATAACAAGAAAATCTCCATTTTGATGCATTTAGTACTAGTGTCGCCATCTGGTATAACACATTAAAAATAAAATTAACAGGGCGAATTTATTTACACAAATACGCAAATACAACAATATTAAGTTTTCTCGTCATGGTCTTAAGATTAAGATGAGAAGCACCCCTAGTACGTACGGACAAGCGTTTTGTCATGTTTGTCTTCTAAATATTTGTATTTTCAAAAACGCCTCAAAACGCGCTCAAAACAGTCAAAATGGTTATATTTCTGGATTTTATTAAAAATCTCCAGCGCTTGTCAAGGAGAAATCCAAGGGCCGTACAACCTTCAATACGTCTTCAGAATTAAGCTCCAAAAGAATGAATACTTTCGTGCATTCCTGACACTCAGGTTTGTGTAACGAAATTTGCCCATTGACTGACGAGCGGTTGAATCCCTCTTAAAAAAACCTTGTGACAGTGACATTGCCAAAATAAAATCTCACAGCTAGTCTTCAATAATAGTTTCTAGGATGGTTTCACCTGACATCTTTTGCTCACGTATGGCACTTGGCACTCACGAGGCGGAGCAGAAAAAAGTCAAATTTTGTTGTGATTCTTTAAGGTCAAGCACCCTCTGGCTAGTGTCCATGAAGCAGAATTCCTTAAGCCAAAGTTAGGCCCTACGAATTTCCAAACTCGTTTCATTTTGGATATTTTAGGGCGTATTACCCATGGGTTGTTTGTTGTCAAATGTAACGTCTTCGCAAATTTGCAATTATCTGCATTTATGTACAGGTACACTATTGGACATGCTAGGCAAGAGCTCTGGATGGAATGGCAGAGCGTCCGAGAAAAACACAAACTCATAGCGATAAAATAGTAAGTGATTATCAATGGTGCTTTTGTGTAATTTATTCTCAAAACCTAATATTCCTGGTGCTCATTCTCATAGAGGTATGTACGATGTGCTCACCAAACGTTTGCCGAACACGCAAACCCAGTCATCATGTCATGCGTAGCATCTCTCTTGGTGGCAGTCGATAAACCTCTCCATGACGTAGCGCTCCGATGAAACAGCCCGCGATCAGGTGAGGCGTATCGCTCAAGGTTGAAATTGCGGCTCACAGCAGACAACACGTTTGCAGTAGAGGTGCGAGGGGGTCGTAGAAATGTAGATTGCCCAGCAGCCAAAATTTCAATGTTTTCTTCGGTTCAGCTGTAATTTCGTAGTGACGAGCACGAGGCCTCCCCTGATAAGTACTGTTTCAGTGAGATTACATCATGGAGCAGCTCTTCGACTGCCGCCAGGATAACGCTCAAATAAGATAATATACAATTCATATGTGCTGTATACGTTTCGTAATCACTGTACATAACATCAACTTCCTCAATATTGGAGAATAAATGTACCAAACGTTTAGAGCAGTGTAAAATTGGGTTGTGTCTATGTTTATACAAAGTAGAACCTAGGTCTGCCTCAACGGCAGCGACGAGTCTCCCAGCTGTAGATTAGAAACTTAGCCAGTGCAGTACAACCGCTAGCCTGGGGCTTTTAACGTGCATCACGCAGTAGTGATACACCTACCGCACGCCGGTACGATGCTCACCCCTGCCCCGTTGTGCGATCTGGATGGCAGTTGCATCGATCCGGATCCAGCGGCGGGGATATGAATCCAGGATCCTGGGTTCTGCAGAGAGCTTCCGCTCCACGTGCTCCGAGCTGGGTGCGCTAACCCACTCAGCCAGCGATTGCCCCTTTAGAGCAGTGAACTTCTAATACACGAGGCGTACCGAGCGTTTGTTTGTAATGATCAGTAGTTTCCACGATACTTTTATATTTATTCATTTATTTTTTACCTACAGTTCACCCGTAGGGTATTATCGTAGGGGTGACTGCCATATATAACATACAGAAATGGAGAATACAACAATGATCTCCAACACCGAACAAGGCACACCACACCAGCGTAGCACACAAAATAAGCAACTAAAGCATTCATTAACATTGCCTCCTCGAAACACGATACACACAAAAAAAATCATCAATTACCGCTCCGACTTTTCGTATCGAAACACATGAAAAATAAATGCATAACTACTTAGAACACCATGATAGCACGCTTTCATAAAAATACCGCTTCAAACACATTCAAAGCTTTCTACAGGCTTCCGGACCACGGCTTCCGGAAGTTCATTTCGTTGATTTATTGTACGGCGGAAGTAGGATAATTTAAAAACGGATGTACGGCATGTTATTTCTTGTATAGTTTTAGAGGGGTGTAGTCTACGGGATATGAAGGGCTTAGATAGATTACTTCCTATGTACGAATAGCCTCAAGAGGCACTTATTATTTGTTGCAAAACACAAAGTATTTTAAACCTATTTAGCAAACTAAGATAATAAGAAATGACTAGAACATGCAGAACGGTTTCCTGAACGACTGCACAATATTAAATCAAGTGAAATCAATCACATAACGCTCTGCCGAGTATTTAAAGACAGCGTTTTAGTACTGCGGTCTTAGCGTATTTTACCACCCCTCAATGCGTCGAGCGTACACTACCAGAAAGAACTGCTGGCTCAATTGCCTGCTTTTTTGCGTCTGTTTTTTTACGCATTGTATAACCATATCAGTGGAGATTGACAAGACGTCTCTTGATCGTCCGACCTGTTCAAGAGCTTGATTAAAGCGTTAAAGCTGGTCGTTTTGTTTCTCCGCACTCCACACCACAGCGAAATCAAACAGAGCCACTCTAGGGCACATTTATATCTGTACTTTCCGCTATATACTCATGGAGGAACAAGACTTGACACACAGATATTTCTTACTGCGTTCCCTGAAAGATTAAAGTATTAGTTACTGCGCAAAGATGCCCTTTCTACGAATCCCAATATAGCTACCTCCCCAGTTTCACCAAATTTGTGGTACCGATGCTCTTCGTTTATGTGCCTCCACCCTCCTTCTCCCACCCTTTTCCAGATGATTGTGAGTTGCCTCAGCTGGCGTATTTTTATCAGCCGTGAAAAAATAATCTAACATGGGAAGGTGTGCTCAGAGCCAAAAACATACATTAAATTTGTGAAGTGCAGTAAATATTTATATCGCCGAAGTCGTAATCTGTTTACTACGTGGTAGATAATATAGACGACATTGAACCTTAAACTTGTTGTGTTTTAAATTGACAGAGGCCAATTTGGTGTCACATACAGGGTGTTTATTTTCAACTGTAACAAATTTGTTTCAAAAATAAAGCCGTGAAAAGCTACACTTACACGGTATGGTGCAGATAGATTATTCAGCCAGGCGATGTTGTACGAAGTGCTAATCGTAGTGATCAGTCGGCTAATTAAATAAAATTTGTTAGTTAACTTTTCTTATTAATGAAAATAGATGTAGCGTTAATTAGAAACTTGCCGAGCGTCACTGAAAACCCCTAAATCAACTCTATATAGGAGGATATAAAGCAAGGACATAATTTTACAGTGTTCTCGTTAAACGCTTCATTTGGACACGTTTCCAGATTTCAATTTCTTATCGGAGCTCATCTCTGCGCCCGCGGTCCTGCTCCCCAGTGGCTGAGACGCGCATCACGCGTGCGCCATACATGTCTCCATCCTGCGAGCGAGGCGGGGGTGGCTTCGCGCCTCGACCACTGGGAGCGGGACGGCGGGCGCAGAGATACGCTCCGGTAAGAAACCGAAACCTAGAAGCGGGTCCAAATGAAGACGTTTTTACGGAACGCCGTAAAATGCTTTCTCCGCTTTACTATAATTCTAAAAAGAGTTGATTTAGTGGTTTTCGATGACGCTCAGCAAGCTTTTATTTGAGACCATATGTCTATTTTTCACTAATTACGAAGTTAAATAAATTGTAATGAATTAGGCAACTTATCGTTAGGATTAGCCCACAATACAATGTCTACCTGGCAGTATAACTCACCTGCACAGGCAGCGTAAGCGTAGCTTGAACGGCTTTTTTGTTTAAAAAAAACAAATCTGTTACACTTAGAAATAAACTCCCTATATATTAAAGCAGCTCGACACCAGTTGGAAAGGCAATTAGGCGAGACTTAAATGACTGCTGCAGAGGTGCCTCTAACGAGTGTAGCGCGGTAAAGATTACACTCAATCACGCAAGCATAACGTGTGCCTTTGTCGAAGTGCGGAGGAATGGACTAGGTACATAATTGAATATTTCAGTGAGTGCAGCACGATATCAGCCCTTGCGCCTAAGGGGGATTGAACCGCGATTGATTTGTAGCCTTTTCTTCAAAAATAGCGCAGAATGTTTCCGGGAAAAAAAAACGAGTTGCATGTTGGCAGCTGCGCGTGCAGGTCGGGCGCTCGAGGTGAGCTCGAACCACGTGCTGTTCGCCGCCGATTTAGGCGAGCTAGGTTTCGCCCGGCGTCCGCCACTGCCGGCAGGGCCAGCGTGGGCGGGGCCAACGGCCGACGCGACGTACGGGCAATATAGTGAAAAAAAGATGGCTTCGATTACTGACAGGCTCCAAAGTTGGAACCATGTTCGAAGCATTGAAACGTATCTTGTGAACACTCTATTTGCTGATGTTGTTGCGCGTTGGTTTGCACTCGAGATTTGGGCTTTAGCAAGTGCGTCCTTTGTGTACAGATGAAGTGGCTCACGCAACCGACGCCTTGACATCATGTATGGGCTTTGGCGCCGTTCATCGCCTGTTTGCAGTGTTGCACTGGAACGGCGTTCCTGGAGCGCTTTCTTTTAGGAGGAACGAAGGATCGCCGCCGTTCCATTTTACATCGGTGGAACTGGAACTTGTTACATTTTTACGGGAACGGAACAAGGAACGGTGTTCCTGTATCTTCGTCCAGTGGGGTAATTTGTATTTTATTCCTGAGGAGGAAATTCTAAAAGTATAAAAACAATATCTTTACGAGTTGTGCAGGATCTCGTTCATTTTTGGTTACTTATCTTAGGTTTATTTTGTGTGGCCCTCGCTGGGTAACAGTCGGGTCCAGGAGAGCTAGTCTACATTGATTATTTTTTAACTGCCCGAGCCTGCGGTATAAAAAGGAAAAATTTTAGTCGAAGTAAAAACACAGAAAGAGAAACGTGTCGAACTCAGCTATTTTCTTTGCTTCCACGAATCCCCATATACCCAGAAATCGAAGGCCGACTGCAGCCATCACTGAACTTCTACAAAGAGACCTACAGTTACAACAAAAGAACAGGTTACCTGACATCGAACGCATTCCTTGTGCCCCGAACATTGGTCATTTAAAAGATACACAAAAATAATCTTTATTTCTTCTTCCCTCGTCTCCCACCTTCAAACTGAACAACGAATCCAACCTTGCCGAAGGACTTGTAGTTTCATGACGTTCCAAAAGCCCTACGCTCTTCTTCACATCTCGTCTTGCAGACAGCAACGTCGAGAAGAAACAGTTGTTACGTTCGAACAAGGGACTTCGTTAGATTGAAACCTGCGAGGTTGTTGTAAAACGCTCGTGCAGTGTGGAATAACAGTACATTTCGCTCGTCTGAATTTAGTCTGAATCACCCACCACAAAATATGGTTGAGAGCTGAAATTTTTAAGGGTGAATATATCAACAAATGAAACCCTGTTTCCGGTTTTCTTCTTCTGCTGGTGCCCTTCCATTACTGCATTCAAAATCGTAAGTTACCATTTGATGGGATAGATAAAAAAGGAAACCTTGCTGGATCTAACGAAATATGTTAATCAGCAAAATACAAATGTAACGGATATCTCACGATACGTTCCATTTTCTTAACTGTAACGGGAACGAGTTCCTTTTGCACAGATGAAACTTGTAACGGAAACGCGTTCCCAAATCAGAAAGAACGAGGAACGAGCTTTCGTTCCTTTTCTTGAGGAACTTGCACGACACTGACAGTTTGTCGCATGGAATTTGGTTTCCGATGAATACGCAGCGGCGTGTTGCAATAAAGTTTCGCAGCGCGAATTTCTTTGTTAATGTTTGCTTCACTGAGTTCAGCATTTAGATGTGAGTCTGTAATGACTTGCGTAAGTTTATGCACGAGTCGAGGTCGTAGGTGGGAAATAACTTCTGACCGTGGTGCCATTTTCAGCGCTTGTACGAACGGCGCGTGCTTCGTCGCTATCGGAATCGACGACTATGTTCCCTGAAGATTGCATGCTGAGCAGTGCGACCGAAGGAAGAGAAAGAGGCTACTAGAAAAAAAAATTGGGTTGTGTGTATGTTTATACAGCCTAGAACTTCGTCTGCCTCAAGGGCGACGAGTCTCCCAACTGTAGATGAGCAATTTAGCCAGTGCAGTACAAACCGCTAGCCTGGGGTCTTTAACGTGCACCACGCAGTAGTGATACACGACCGCACGCCGGTACGATGCTCATCCAGATCGAAACGGGCAGGGGCGGGAGTGAACCCAGTATCCTGGGTTCTGCAGCGCGAGCTTTCGCTCCACGTGCTCCGAGCTGGTGTGCGCTGGACCACTCGGCCACCGATCCCCCGAGGCTACTAGAACTTAAAGGGCCCATGAAACGAATTTTGGGTTGGGATGAATGATTTTAAATTGGGACTTTACTAATCGCATATCGTTTAGTTGGCCAAAAGAAAGAGGCTAGAAAGTCAAAAGCCAGCTTTTCGGTACGAACATTTGAAAATATAGCGGACTATTTTGTACCTTCTTGCCTTCGAAAGCTCTCCGCCTTTTCACTATGATACATCCGCGGTTCCAAAGGCGCGTCACCGGCGCCAAACTGACGTCAGCAGAGCCCAGCTCACGCATTGGACACGAGGACTGCGTCACTCGGACGTATGCGCTCGTCAACAATCAATCCGTCGACGAATATTTGGATTCGCGTTCGTGGCCAATGAGTGCCCTGACAGAACTTATCATCACTGGGGAATGACAAGTTCTATGGTGTGCATAAAAAGCACGATGGAAGCTAGGAGTCATCGCACCGGTGACGAAGGAATGTCACGACCACGTGATTTCACAATTCGCATTTGAGTTGAGGATTAAAGCTAAGGAGGAAGAAGTAGGAAAATCGTTTCATGACCCCTTTAAGGCCGGTTCAGACACTTGCGTTTGAGTGCGTTTGACTGCGTTGCGGCGAGAACCGAAAGCGAGTCACCGGCACATCTGTGCTTCGTATGAAGCGTGGAATCAATTCAAGGAATCATTTTGGCACGCGATATAAGCAGCAGGGATGTCCTGGTTTCTCGCTGCCGCAACGCAGTCAAACGCAGTCAAACGCAACTGTCTGAACCAGGCTTTAGAGTGCCTTCATACACACGCGCGTTCTTTGCTTGGGGTGATGACATCTGGCCATTTTGCTTCGAACGCTTATTTTTATTTTTTGTTCTGAAGCGCGTGAACGAGCGAGTCCCTGCACGGCGCTCGCGTCGCCGACTGTGCTACTGCGACAGTTTGTTTCCTGCCACTTCTTTGTATTTTTTCTGTGCGCACGTGCTCTCGGCATCGGGTACTACAAACGATGGCATCACCCTAAGCGGAAGGACATTGAGGCACTCTAACTAGAACCATTTACTCTCGAACCGATGTTTCTACGAAAGTTCTATTTGGTGCATGTCTAAGGCGTTTATGTACTCAAGTATATATTTCACCATATAGACCTTTTCAAAAAAGAGCGTTTGCACGGTGCCATTTTGAGTGTTTATGTGTACGGCGCGTGCTTTGCTTGCTTTCCAAAGCGACGAACAAGCACGTGCTGGACTGGGAAAATCGCACGCTGGACTGTGATTTTGTAAACATCAGAAATATCTATAAGTACAAGCGAAGCCCAAGGCACGAGCGCAGTGGTTTCATGGCCTGCACTAACGTGACACCAGCTGCCAATGTAGTGGCCGGTATCTTTTGCAGCGTAAACTGTGTATTGCCGCTTTTTGTTTCGTTTTGCGAGAGGAAGTAGAATGCACACCGTCATGGTGCAAGGACGTTACGTGCAAGTCATGTGAAGTAATAACTCGGCCGAACTTGCGTCTTCTTTCTTTTTAAGCTACGTGACGCCGTAGGATCGAAGGGCTGAGTTGGATGACTACATTCACGGTTGTCACAGGATCATCATCAACGCCCGCCTTGGTTCACGCATGTACCGAATGTGAAAAACATGGCATTTCTAGGCAGCTTGACAATTAAATGTAATATAGCCCGAGCTCTTACATCAAGATACGCCACAACCCATGTTTGTTTGTTGCTTTTTGCAAATATAACATGACCAAGAAAATGACTGAGATATGAAGCGGCCGATAGAAGCAAGGAAGTCAAACCCGCGCTGTGAACCAAAGTCCCTGAATAAAAATCACGCTTGGTGTTTATTACAAGAACCGACAACAACTATTGGCGAATGAGTGGGAGAGGTGTACCACGAGATCACAAGCGAGAATCGCACCACAGTTTTTTTGTTCTTTTTCAAGGACCGCTTTGTAGCCGCTCATTTTAGTGCTACACCGCCATTAGCTTCCAAGTGTTGCACGAGGCACGGGCTCGTTCATGTACGTATTTGATGACTTTATGAGGCTTGCAAGACATACAAACACATTAAGGGGCTCTACTGAGGGCGTGTGACTCTTCGGTGTGAGCTAGAGACTCGCAGAGCGTGTGGTTACGTGGCACGTGTTTATCGCCAGATTGGCTGCATAGGTCGTGGCATCGTCCGCGGTCACTATAAAATGGAAAGTGAAAGCTTGTCGCGCGGAAGTGAGAGACAGCGCGTTGCCATGACATCACTACGTCATACGTGCGTCGCCTCTCACTGGTCCTAATTTTGTGTGGTATAGCGGACCGAAATCTCACACAGACCATTTTCCGGCCAAACGGCCAAACGGATCGCTGCGGTGTCAAGCAAGAGACTCGTGCCACGAGTCACCGTAGTTGCAAGCTCGTAAAAACAGCAGCAACAATAACAAATGATCTGGCTTAGGGCATTTGGTACTGGTGTCGCCATCTGGTTGGACCCATTGAAACTAAATCTAGCGGAAAACGGCCATGTTAAATTTGTTTATACACAAAGGCACACATTCTAAGACATTTAGGCTTCTCGTAAAGGTATTGAAATTAAAATAGGAGACACCTCTAGTATCTACTACCATTCGTTTTGTCACTCCCGTGAACTAACTGATTTTATTTGAAACATTGCCCCAAGATGCTCTAAAAACAGTCAAAATAGTCATTTATTTATTTATTTATTTATTTAAAAATACCCTCAAGGCCATCGGCATTACAGAGGGGAGTGGGGATTAGAGGTGGTAGTACACTTTGCAGCTCAATCTGAGCAGTATAGATTATTTATGGGAGTTCTAAATAAGTGGTCAGGAACAATTGTTGCGATCGATGCGGGAAGGTGGTTCCAATGGACTGAAGTTTTCAGAATGAATGAGTCTCGGAGTGCATTAGTGTTACATCTTAGAATTGTCTACTTTAGACATATGATCAATGCGTGACGAAATATAAAACGGATGATTCAACAGTCGGTTGTGAAGTAATGAGTTAGTATGGTATATCTTATGAAAGAGACATAAGCGAGCACAAAGTGAGGTTAGGCAACGATAGGCTAGATTTCGTGGAGCTCACGCTTGCGGTGCGATGAAAGTTATTAAGAACATAACGAACAGAGCGATTCTGAATTTATTTTAGGGCGTTAGTTAGTTTCAAATGACCGGGGTCCCAGATAGAAGAAGCATGTTGTAATTTAGAGCGTACAAGCGTTTTGTACAGGGTTAACAACGCCCTGTATTTTTCTTCTTTTTTTTTTTTTTGCTCGTGTGTTTCAGTGTATGTGTGAACTGGTGGCGCTTTTGCAGAGGTCTGCGAGGGACCCGTGGAAAAAAAGAAGGATGTGACTGGTGGGGGCACGAGCCAGGCGGATTTTGACTGAAGGAGTTTTAAACATAACTGGCTTGTAAATAGAAATCATAATTCTGGATTTTACTTAAAATCTCCAGCGCTCTCAGGGGACAATACAAGGGTTGTACGACCTTCATTACATCTTCATAAGAAACCTCAAAATAATCAATACCCTGGTACATTCCTGAAACTCAGGTTTGTGCAGCGAAATTTGCCCATTGAGTGACTATGTGCAACGATATACATTTGGATTGTTTTTCACTTTACACGAGCTTACTGCAACCAGTGGGACCCAAGTACACTCGCACGCAACGACACTTACCAAGAAACTCCTTTGTTGCGATGTCGCTTCAAGGACAAAAGCGAGCATTTTCTTTCAATCTCTACTTCACAAAACTTGATGACGTAACTGCGGGGTCGCAGCAACGTTACTAGATTACCTCAGTTGTGGAACTCTCGCGAAAGGAGAGCCCTCTCTCACTCACTTCAATCCGCCTGCTAGCGTTCGAAGCGCCATCTAAATTTTCGTTTCATAACTGTGCGTCCCGTAGAGCAGAGCTGAAGCGCCATCTAGACGCCGTGCTCTGAAACGGACGTATCCCATATAATACACTGCAGTTACCAAAGCAGCCGTCCGGCGCGTCGAGCGACGGCGGGCGAGTCGTTGGGAGTGAGGGGGGGGGGGGGGGGGTACTACTCGCGCATACAGCGTCTATGAGCAGTTCCGTAACTAAGCTAATCTAATAACGTTGGGTCGCAGTACCCTCCCGTGACGATATTTGAGTGCGGCTCATGGATCGGACCCGAGCATTGCGTGAGCGCTGGATTTGGGCTCGTGATAATAGATACCTCGAGGAGCATTCGGGTAGTGGCCCGTGTCCAATCGCTGCAATGACGACAATAGGCGAACCATAACAATGTCTGGAACACAGATCGCGTGTCATGTGCTTTGGCATAGTCTCCTCTATACTCAATATAGTATGCCAGTATGTCATTATAGAGGAGGCTATGGCTTTACCAACCCCAGCTCGTGGCTACGAGTAACATTGGCGTCATATAATCGGCTCCAGATCACGTGGCCGCTTGTTTTGGCTGCAAGTTAAGAAAGTAAACGCTGCTCGTTTTTTTTTTGCGACTTCTTTTGCGTGTGATGAAAACGAACAAGTGATTAATAGGTCATTAACGTCAGGGATATGTTTTAAGCGGCATTGTCGCAAAGTGCAAAAATCGCTGCATCGCCCCTGTAAAGTAGTGGTAGTATCCGTTATTTGTATGACTATTGCGTGGCATACATGACACGCCTGTAGCTTGGAATTTATTTCTTCAGACAGCTATCTCTTGACGTAATGAATATCTTTAAAGTGAGTTCTACTCGAAAATTATTTTAAAAAATGCAAATGCCCCTTGTGCTTTGCGGGTGAATTTTGGATTTTCTTATGAATACATTTTCGGAATCCTTCTGAAATGAAGAGTACAAAAAACAAGAATGATTCGTATTCACGAGACAATATTACAAAATCGAGATCAATTCATCGATGATCCATAGATAAAAAAGGGATTCCTTTTTTGAGAATCGGTCCCACTGTCGCTGTGAGCGGACGCAGGTGCGGGACAAACTTTTATTTTATTCTGTTTATGTGTTTTTCTTTGCTCGTGTGCCCCAGTGTATGAGTGAATTGACGGCGCTCTTGCAGAGGAATGCGAGAGACCCGTGGAAAAAGAGAAGGATGTGGCTGGTGGGGGTCACGAGCCAGGGGGTTTTCGGATGAGGGAGTTTTAAACATGACTGACCTGTAAATATAAGTTTTCATATCTTCTCTTTGCGCAGTCCTGTCTAACATATTTCGATTTGTGACCCCCAGCGACCATCTGCTGCCTTCGTCTCCGGGTCCTGCCTCAAACGAGTTAAAGAAGAACCCCTCGGCATGATTCAAGGTAACAAGAAAATTAATTTGAACATATCGAGGAAATATTTAATTTGCCGAATATGGATGGTTCGTGGCATCAACCGAGAAGAAAGATTTTTGATAGACGCGTGAAGCTGCACGTTTATAGCAGTTAGTGCTTGTCTGGGAAACGCAGGGCGTAACAGAGTCTTGGGTTGCGTCGAATAAAACAGGATCATTACCCGATAACAATACAGTAGAACCAATTACGAAACAAGAAGCGTGATTACAAAGAAAACATTTATTCAGAAAAAGAAAATACCGCTTCAGGAATAAAAAAAGGAGCGCAGATGGAGAGTCTCGTTAAGCAACCCTTTTACGGCAAACTCAGGCCTACCAAGGCGTCTGCCAGCAAAATATAAAAATGTAATATATCTAAGGCTCGCATCACTAGAAAGTCGAGGGCCACTGAGACAGTGAGATGACTACAAGTTTGGGACGAACCCCGAGGTGTTATATTTTATAGGTCACAAAGCGGTGCTGATCCTTTCAGAAAGTTGTCTGCTGAACGTTCGCTCAACGCATACCTCAGGGCACGCCTCTGCCTAGGTCAGCGAGATGAGTTTCGCGGGAGGAACCATAAACGGGTTCTTCGGCGTTGTCCGCCCAAGGGAAACACCGGCCTCCTATCGATCGATTCCCCAAGGTCGCACGCATCGTGGCTCTCGCCCGATGTGTTCCCGCCTCCAGTCGGGTTGCGTGCGGTTTCGTGAATGTGTAGCTATCGAAGTGACGCGTGTCGTTCTATATAATTCAGGATTGGGGGACTAGCTAGATGACTTATCTGAGTACTCTTGTGTGAACATGGCAGCGAGAGACAGTATGAGGATAAAGCTCATGTTTCACGGACAATTAAGTGGCCTTCAGTACGAAATCGTTTAAAAAAATCGGTCAGTTGGTTCAGGACCTCGACTCTGAGCGTGTCTCTTGATGTGGGCTGGTTCATCGATTTTTTAAGAAAAACTTAGATGGTTCTGGCATTAAAAAACACCCTCAAATAGTTCTATTTTAATCTCAAATATTACGGGTGCCAAATTCATTGATTAATTTGAAGTGTGGAGAAGAAATCAAATATATTAGTATAGCGCCAAACGTCCCCCTTCCACTTCAACTTCCTTTTAAATGAGTTTAGTGTAAAGGCATTGTGAAACAGGGGATATCCTGCACTTGCTTGCATATGAGGACACCGCGGAAAGGTTCTAGAGTCACCGTCTCAAAAGTAACAACAAAGAAGACATCTTGCTTTTTGTTTTACTTGCTAATGATGCGAAGATCCTTCTCTGTTCGCAACAGTTCACGCATGCGAGCGGTGTTTTATCTGGAATCGCAGTAGGAGTTACAATAGGGAAATAAACTGATATCAAACAGGTATGTCATTTGCGATTGACACCCCGAGATGGAAATTCCTCATGTGGCGAGTGGCCTTCTTTCTCAGGTCGCAGTGGGAGTTACAATTCGAAAATAAATTGATTTCAAACCCGGATGCCATTTGCGCATTGGCACCCCAGAGAACAAAATTCCTCACGTGGTGACTTTGGAAACTGCATACAAGTTTTTCTGTTTGTTTTTTTAATCATTGCTTATGCAGTAGAGGTTTCCTCACGAAATATCTATTTATACTTATAAGTATCTCGAAATTTTTAGAGCGCAGCTCTTAGGCGCCCGTTTCCAGCTTGAGCGGCGTCGCCGTCGGCGTCGCCGTCGGCGTAACCGCGCGGTGCATGATGGGTAATTTCCCCCGCTAAATTTAGCGGGAAATTTTCCCCGCTAAATCTAGCGGAAAAATTTCCCCGCTAGATTTGAAAACTTCCCCTTAAATCTGGCGGAAAAATTTCCCATAGATCTAGCGGAACATTTCCGCTAAATCAGGCGGAAAATTCTCCTTGAATCTGGCGGAAAATTTTCCTCGCTAAATCTAGCGGAAAATTTTTCCCGCTAAATCTAGCGGAAAATTTTCCCGCTAAATCTAGCGGAAAATTTTCCCCGCTAAATCTAGCGGAACATTTTTCCCGCTAAATCTAACGGAAATTTTCCCCGCTAAGTCTAGCGAAAATTTTCCCCGCTAAATCTAGCGGAAAACTTTCCCGTAAATCTGCTGAAAATTTCCCCGCTAAATCTAGCGGAAAATTTTCCCCGCTAACTAGCGGAAAATTTCCTAAATTTAGCGGATAATTTTTCCGCTAAATCTGCGGAAAATTTTCCCCGCTAAATCTAGCGGGACCCCGCTAAATCTGGCGGAAAATTTTTACCGCTAAGTCTAGCGGGAAATTTTCCCCGCTAAATCTAGCGGGAAATTTTCCCGCTAAATTTAGCGGAAAATTTTCCCCGCTAAATTTAGCGCAAAATTTTCCCCGCTAGATCTAGCGGAAAATTTTCCCCGCTAAATTTAGCGGGGAAAATTTTCCACTAAATTTCCCGCTAGATTTAGCGGGGAAACTCCCCCCTCCTCGAGGTCACGTGACCCCCAGGCCACGTGACCCCCCTCCCTGAGGTCACGTGACCCCCCCCGTGCCTTCCCCTGCTCCTCCAGAGCTGCGCTCTAATTCGGCGTTACAGGGAGTTGTAAACGGCTTTCATTTTTTTTTGTTACTATAGGAATGTTGTTTCTACTTTTTTTTGTTACGATAGAAATGTTGTAATATACAGGAATCAAGTAAGGTCTAGCACAAAGCAAAACATTACGTCGTTTCCACGCGAAAAAAAAAAAACTTTTCCGGAGTATTTGTTTGCGGCCAGAGCTGTGTGCGCGACTGCTGAGCACTTGCTGATGGCGAGCGTCCACAGTTCTTTTCCAACGTGCATTTCACGCCATCAAGATAGCCGATCTTAGCAGAATAAATATTCCAAGCTGGTTCTTAGCATGCAAGCGCCCTCCAATATGGCGTCCAGTTTATAGTCCCCCATAGTCATTAACATTGATATCGAAAATATCTTACACAATATCCGTTTTGTGTTCATGATACGGTGGTATGATAAAATGATACCACACCTCGAAGGCTGTTAGGAAGATACACCTGCAGCCGCGTTTCTGCATAACGCACTTCTTTGACCTGTAGCACCAGGGCAGCAAAACCAGTTTCGAAAGGTATACGCAAAACGGTGTACAAGTCTACTGAGTGTTGATATCTTTTTGTATTGTCCTTAGTCAAGAACACCTTATTCTTTCAGGGAGCTACTTAAATTTCTACTTTATAAGTGGCAAGCGTTCTTAGATACTGACAGCATGCATTCACTCCTAAACCTTTGAAAACGTTTATATCCCTGTAAATCACGATGTTCATGATTTAAGACGTAAGGCGGTTTCAACCGCCGTGATGCTCGAGCCTGCGTTGCCTTTCCGTAAGGACCGTTTCAGACGGGGCAGATTCTCCCAGCAACTTGACATCGCAACACTAGCAACACGGGCCACCTGCGTTCACACGCAGCAACCAATTGCTGCAATTTGCCATCATCATCATTAAATTTCGTTTTTCTTGCACTATTTAGACACATCGTTATGCGCTACAAACGTGCTTTTATACGTATAACTGGTGTTGAGAATACTAACTCAGATTTTTTAAACGGTTTATATTCAAAAACGCTCAATTTCAAACCAGAACCAAGTCTTTAATTCTGGTCATCACCGGCACGGAGCATCACGTGAAAATATCGAGTCCCTGACTGGCTGCTGTCGCTTTAGACGTCTTCGAGTTGCTCGGAGTTTCTCGCTTGTTTAGAGCCGGACCTGATCTCAGCAATTCATGTCGATCTGGGAAAGCTAGGGAACAAACCGCCAGCAACCCCAAAATTCCTGAGAAAGTTGCCCCGTCTGAAGCCTAATGTGTTAAGAGAAGCACCACCGTAGGTCTGAGAATTTTTAAACTAAAGGTTTTCTGAACGGCTAGTGCGTACGTCATCCAGGACCTCGGATGATTATAGTTGCAACAATTTTCTATTTTTATAATTTGAATAAGTAAGCTATTATCTAAACCAACACCGCGCAGATTAAAACATTCGTTAGTGCCATCAGATGTTGCATACGTTAGGGTGTGTGATCAGTTCATTCTCCTTTCTCGCTGCGGATGGAAATACAGTGATGGTGTCCACAGTTCAGCAGTTTAGAGAAGTCAAATTCACATCTGTTGCGGACATGAGTGGAAAGGCTTTAGATTATTTGTTGTTCGGTTATAATTCGCATCCATGTAACAAAATACGTGTATTATCCCTGTCAATTTGCCGGTTAGGTTCGGATGCAAAAAAAAAAAAGTGAAATCGCCCAAAATATATTTTTTTGTTTACATTAAAATAATTCCTTCCGTTTTCTCAAATCGATATTTCTTTAATTCGAAAACACAACAGTGGCTGGCCACGAAATACGCCTATTAATTCCCCAGTGTGCAAGCTATATTTGCTATCTTTGGTTTTGATGTAATGCGTATAGCAACGAACGTAAAAAAACGTAGGAGAGCAGCAGATGCTTTATTAAACAAACGTTTCTGGAAGAACGTTCCGAACAGGAGGATCTTCATGAAACGTTCGTTTGATAACCTGTGTGCTGCTCTTCAAACCTATATGTTGTCTCTGTTCAGATAAGGTCATGTCCGCGAGATCGCACGTATTTTTTTCTGCGTTTAGTTCCTATATATTACCCACCAACATGTGTAGGGAACTAATCAAAAATGTTTTGTAAAGAAATGTAATATTATAAGAGAAAAACAAACATTTTCCACATCTCCAAGGATTGTTTCTATCCCCCAGAACGGAATGTTCGATTTCTGAAGTTTTCGTCTTTTGTCAAGTGACACCCACTACGCAAAATACAAATATTTTAGTGTAAATATTTTGTTCTTATGATAGATCATAATAAATATTCATGTAAATATTTACAGAACTGTGGAGGATACTGTGTTAAAAATATGCGAACCTGATCTTTTGCAGTTTGTCACTAGATTTTTGAGTCGTTATTTAGAGAAACTGAATGAGCTACAACATTAAACTTTATGCCATACATTTGGATTGAAACGTTATATCGAATAAAATATAAATTATTAATTTATATCAAATATATACATTTTTATGGCGCTCCAAACTTGTCCTAAGGCACAAAAATAATAAAAAAACTTCAGGGGCAAGTAAAAAAATCTATCTTCGATTTTCCTGAAGTTCATAGCGAGTTTCTCCACTATACTCTTGTGTTTATTTATAAAAATACATGTTGAATTATTCTGTCTCCAGCAGCAGCAACGGACGTAAAAAATGGCTAATTTTTAACAATATTTTAAATAACTGAACACCTGTGATGCCCGTTATGCACAGGATGTATAAATATATGTATTAGATATAACAAGGCTTTTACTTAGTTGCATTTTAGAAGTGTTTGCGAGGTCGGTTCTCATTATACCTTTTCATGTGCGTGTGCTAGTTCTTTAGTTTAAAGTGCTGCTGTCCACGCTCTAGCTATTTCGAATGTTTGAAGCTTGCAAATGTACCTCGAGGATTGTTGCGCTAGCTATTACACTATTCAGATCATTGAACCAAAATCCGTCGATACAATTATAGATTTTTCAACATTCTCTGTCTTACTGCTGGTGTTTATTTACTGTTTACTGTTCTCTCCACTCTTTTTTTTTTATACGATGGTGAAAATATCGACATCTTGTAGACCCTGAGAGGGGAACGATGAAAAAAAACGGACGAAGCCAACAAAATCTCCTTTTGAAATTATGTTGTCTTCGTCCGTTTTTTTTATCGTTCCTCATCTTAGGGTTTACAAGATGTCTATTCATTACCAGCTCGCCTGCATTCTATCACTGCTTAGAAAATATATGTATTTATAACTTTTTCTTCAGTACTTTTTTTGTTGTTGTAAGTCTTCATTTCAGGTTTTCGGTTATGTTGTTGTTAATACAGTTTTTAAAGAACGGCAGAACTAAAGTGGACGAAGGGGAGTTTCAGGCAGAAAATGCCTTTTTCCTTTGCACACCCGCCGGCCTTGGCCTGTTCAATCAAATAAAACAAAATATAACATCAGAACTAAAAGCAAAATCCAGACCTTCAGTGTTGAGTTTTATATAGCTTGCGACAGGAGCAACTTCAGTCAGTACAGTCAATCTTTCTTCCTGGTTCTTTCTCCTTCTCACACTTTTTCTTGTAAAGAGGAACCACATCCCTGTTGTTGAGTTTTCTTGCTGTCAGAACAAGGCACGATTTCTGTGATGAACATCTCAATTACAATAGTTTTTCCGACTCTACCCGGAAGCTCTTAGCCAGAATTCAGAAGTTATTTTTAAAACGACGTATTTTTGATGCGCCATCTTTTTTGTCTAAGGTAAGTATTATCTATCCCATATTGTTATCTACCTATTTATTATTTTAATATGCAGATTCTTTGCGAGGTCTGTGTTCAGTTGGCTGATAATAATTAGAGAATAAAAAAGCACGATAATAAGAGCATATGCTTTCAGCACTAGATGACTGCTATAAAAAAATCAAACATTTTCATAAATCGTTTGATCAGATTAAAACTGAATTTTGTACTTTATGTGACGCAAAATAAAATTAATATCACTTTTTAATATAGCAGGACGTATGTTGACTGAAAATAATCAAATAATTTAAAAATAACCATCATCAGTGCTTTGCTCTGCCCACTGGAAGTTGTTGCATTAAAAAAAGGAAAATTTTCTAAAACGCGAGCTCAAATTCAAATTGTAAGAGAGGTATTGTTTACAGGATGTAATGAAGAATGTTTTTAAATATTAAGTATGTTAAAATGGCAGGAAGAATGCCACTGAAGCTAAATAGCTGCTGAAATTAGATCATGACAAACAAAAATTATTGTAATAATATTGTTTCTTTTTATTTTTACAAATGGTAGGAAACAGATAATAAAGATTGACCAGTCCTCTAACCCATACACAGTTGGTGAACCCACAATCTGTACAGATTGAACACAAAAATGATGCGCAAAATATATAAAGTTATAAAGCATTGTATGTAAACGTAGAAAATCAATACAGTAAACAGAACAACAAAATTTAGCTTCAACTACGTACCTTAAAATGTTCAGTTTTGGAAAGACATTAATCGTAAATCTTTCTGAGAAATTGGTCCTGAATCTATATTACTTTTTGTACGATGATTTAAAAGCCGGATGGTTTGCACTTTCTTTTCTGAAGAATACTTTCCTATATTTTCCTACATTACTTCTTTTATTTTTGGCGATAGAAATAGACAAAGATCAGTGACGAGGGTGGTATAATCCTGCCAGTATCTCCAGCGTTAAGAGAGGGCAGAGTGTGTTCGTTTCTTTTACCCTTTTTATGGCCACTCGCTTGTGGTGCCTGCTTTATTTTTTTATATCTCTCAATAGTTGCTCGCTTCCAATATTCACAGATGTCATCCTTGTGATAGCTGCTTTAGACTGCTCGTATTTATTTGCTCGAAAAATGATTTGACCCGTTTACCTGCGGTCTGTGCAGCTAGCTGACAGTTAAATGGCGTGCATATTTTTCTTCATACAAAGTAATGTCAAGCCAGGGGCAGATCCAAGGGGGGGGGCGATCGAGGGCGGCCGCCCCCCCCCAAACCAAGTCGACCCCCCCTCCCCCTTTTGGGAGGGAAATCGGACATGGGTGGACCCCGCGGTGCACACGAAAGAATGGGAGAATAGCCTCCTTACAAATTTTCCGTCCCCCCCCCCCCCAAACGGAGTTCTGGATCCTCCCCTGCGTCAAGCGCAACCACACAATGCCACCTAGGGCCTAAGATAAATAGCGCACCGCAGTTTAAATAATCGCACGCCAGATTCTGTCCCAATATTGCTGTAGCTGCATTCACGCGTTTAACAAGAATGAAAGGCATTTAAAGGTTTACCTTTTGGAGTTTCTACCATAAGGCCGGCTGTGATTGAGGGCTTGCACTAGGCAACGCGTTGCGAACGTAGAGAGGGCGAAATGAACCTCGATGACGGAAATACTCCTTGGCATATACTTCCCATTTCTGAAGCATGATGCAAAACATAGCCCGTAATCCGTAATTTTGTTGTGATCGAATGAACTGTTGCGCATATTGTGCTGCCCCGTCATTGTTAACTAACATGTTCAACAATATAAGCACGCGAGCTACGGTGGGTGGAGTTACTGAGTCAAGTATTGGTTTTGTAGAAAGGCTAAGATCAGCTTCAGTTGATATCTACTTGATTCATAACATTTGCTTGAGATGAAAACAACATAACTTGACCTTGTAAAAAATATTTATACGTGCATTGAATTATTTGTCGTAAAAATATGCCCGGGGTTCAATTGCCCGCATAACTGCAGAATGAAAGGGAACCCTTCTGTCCAGCATCTCTGCACTGACACCCACGTGACCTATACAGTCCGTAATTGCTATCTTTCGAGGGCACGCTGCCAAGTCTCGAGTGTCTGTATATTTCCAATGGTCTGAACACACTATTGCCGAAAGTCATTTTTCAATTACCTAATTTGTCCTCAAGATGACAGGCCTGCATGTGAATGTATTTTTTCCGTACCAATGTGAGCTCCGTCGTCAGCCACGTGGTCGGAATTTCCTCGTACACTCAAGAGCGACGAGCTCATACACGTTGACCGCTCTGCCCGGCCCGAAGCTTCCGATACACTGGCCTCTCCGAAGTTCGCCGAGTATAGACAAACTTTCTCCCGGCTGCAGGAATTCGTATCCCCTTCAGTTTTCCGCTTGGGCGCCTCGACATGAAGCCCGGTAGGTGATACGCGAGAGGAGCTCTCGGCAAGATTGGACGGGCGTCCAGCTTTGCACCAGCCGGCTTCTTTTCCCCGTAGGATAATCGAGAGTGTGCATCCACGCGTGCAGCGCCTGCCGATACATGTACTCGAGCTTACTGCAGTTGCCCTTTGTAAGCTAGTGGAGTCGTGGTGTATTTGCCGAACGTTGGAGGCTTATTTTTGTTTTCGATTGCCTCCATCGCGCGTGAATGCGGCGCGTGAAGCCATTCACCGTTGTAACACCCGGCACTGCCCTTGCGAGAAGCGAGCTTCAGAGAGGCGTCGCTAGGTGCGCACTTAGTGGGATTAAACAAACAATTAAAAGATGTTTACAACATCCTGTAACGCCGAATTAGAGCGCAGCTCTTGAGGAGGAGGAGGGAAGGGTACTGAGGGGAGGGTATACCCCCTTCCTTCTCCTCACCTTCTCATCCTCCCTGCTACTCCTCCTCCTCTCCTCCTCCCCTCATCCTCTTCTTTCACCTCCTCCTCCCTCATCCTTCAAGCTCCTCCCCTCCTCTCCTCCTCCTCCCCTCCCTCATCTCCTCCTCCTCATCCCTCCTCTTCCCCTCTTCCCTTCCTCCTCCTCCCCCTCCCCCTCTTCACCCTCCTCCTCCCCCTCCCGTCCTCCTCTTTCTACCCCTCCTCCTCCTCCCCGCGCGTTGTATCATGGGAAATGTCCCATAATGCACCACGAGGTACCCTCGTGACGAGTGACGTCACGAGGGTCCCGCGCGGTGCATTATGGGACATTTCCCATAATCCACCGCGCGGTTGCGCCTACCTGACGCCGACGCTGCTCAAGCCGGAAACGGGCGCCTAAGAGTTGCGCTCTGAAAGTAAACCGATCGAGGCGAAGAGCCGCTGTGCAGTTAAATGGCCGGCTGATAAAGAAATGTTATCTGAATCATCATCATAAATCACAATACGTGATCATTCGATAAGGGAGACGTCCAACCAAGCCCTAATTGAGAAACAAACGTTTCGAGAGACATACTGGGCGTCCTTTTCAGAGGTGACCGCGGGAACGACCGTTACCGCAACCAGACAGATACGTGTCATATGTTCGCGTTCAAGAATAAATGCTGCATTTACATTGCCGTTCTTTGCCGGGCGTCAGGTACCGGATATATGAGCGGGCTTCCTTATAATTCCTTCTCCCAGCCCCTTTCCCAAACCCGATAAAAGTCACTGCGTTCATCGGAATGACAGGGCATCTTTTTCCAACGCCCGACCTCCAGCACGAGTTCGTTGCCTTTTGTCGTACCTTGACTGTGCGTGCATGTTCGAGGCCCACGAGACGCCGATGGGCTATCGAAGGGAGAAAGCTCGCGCAAGAGCCTGGACAACTGCCTCATTCCAAATCGTCCTGGCTATTCGCGCACGTCACCCATCAACGACGAGACGTCAGCTCAAGAAGAGGGACTCTACGACCCTGAGACCACGCAGCGCATCATAAGGAGTAGAAGGCTCAACACCCCAAATCCTTCCTCATACGAGAGCGAGACTCCGGTTTCATAGAGATCATGAGTACTGCTCACATGCCTTTGTATAGAGGAAATAGCGAAAAGGGGAAACAAAAACGAATCGCCCCGCCTGCTCCAGCAAAGGAACTACGTCGTAAAAGCTAAGCAAGGCTCAATTTATCCAACTAATGCATCCAAAAGCACCAGGTGCCAAGATGCCGTCCCATCAAGACTCAAACATAACACGTGAACAAGGCCTAGGAGACCCACCACAACAGCGCCATGGTAAACTATTGGAAAACGAAGATCGACTACCGGACCTGGGCTCCTGGTTCAAGCCAACAGGGAACACTGCCCGGAGGCCCAGAGCGCTGCAGTCCGTGCTAAACTGCTTAAAGTTGACCGACTTGACCAACTCCTCTAGACATAGATCACCAGCAAGCCACGCCGAAGCGCTACGGTTTCCTTCAATAAATAAATAAAAATGTACTCCTCCTTCTCCACCCTCATCAAACGATACTTGCGCTATGGAAGCAGATGCCCCATTTGCCCCTTTTGATAGCACTAAGGCAATAAACACTCGGAGGCGCCTCGGTCAGTTGCTAGGTAGAGCGGCTGGTGGCAAAAACAAAAATCGCCCCTTCCCTTATCCCGGCGAGGGTAGTGGTGGCACAGATTGTGATGCAGCGTCGAGATAGATGCTCAGGCGCTCGCATTCTTATACGATTTACTATACGCATAAAAGCACAAAACATAATTGGAAGGCCTGTACCTATACTCCGTTTGACCTTACAGTTGACCGGAGCGAACACTACGAGTCATCCCGGCTAGTCTAGCGCCGTGAAATTTACTACGCGGTCAACGCGTCGCTTCACCCGTACCGAAGGACATGTGACACTCACACCGCATTTGATTGGCTGAGATACCTGGCAGCGTCCTCTGCAATTCTTCATAAGGTGACACAGAGAATAGTTGTTTTCGAGATTTGTGTTGCACAAGAACAACGATGTCGCGCGTTGTAAACTATAAATGAAGTTAACAAACACTCGAACAATCTCCACTCGTCGCTGAAAGTGAACACGCCTAAACTATCGACTGCTTTCTTTCTCTTCTTAATTTCACGCTTTCTTTCGCGTTATTGCCATCGGGAAACATAGAGAACGCTCTTTTAGCCTCTGCTCGGAATAGAACGTCACACTATCTTCAATAACGTGATGTGACCTGGGGGAGGGAGTGGCACGGATGTACTCGAGCAAAACGTTTAGCTGTCGCTCGTGCTCAATCAGTGAGGAAACGAGCGCCGCGTCTGTGTTCGGTTCGCAGTTGGTGTTTCGCTTTCTGCTTCATTAGCATGAATGGTTAGGTACGAGCCGTCTAACATATTTTGTGTTATAACAGCAACTTGTGGCTGAAGATGCTACCCAACGATTGGCCATGAGCACTGTGTCACAGTTCGGCAATACGCTCTCACGTTCGATCTCGAAGTCTGGCTGCTCAGGGATTGCGACGGTAGACCAACTCAGAGTTGCGAGAATCGGCAAGAGATTGTTCTAACTGCCGTACCAAACTTCCTTTCGAAGTCGCTATAGCTCTCAAACGGGCAATATTTAAAATTGAATATTTTGAGGTGTGTGAATAAATATGAAGTACCAACGCCTTCAATTAGTGATCCGTACCCGATTCTATGGAAACCAAATTTCCGTCGCCTATTCGACTATTGACTAGTCACACCGAGGTCTATTCATCCCATGTGAAGGGATTCTGATTTATATAGGTGTTTCCACTGCATCCCTAAACATTCCGTTCTCGCAATCCTGCTTCTTAGTT
>JAZHYW010029303.1:0-11259 GCA_037355805.1 Ixodes ricinus
GGCCCTGCAATGGCTTTTTTACTAATTTTTAATTTGCACCAAACCTGAGCGCACTGAACGTAGTAACTTAATGACACTTTTCTTTTCTCGAATTTCGCTTTATTTTAAAAGTTATAGGCAAATTAAAATTACAAAAACAAGCAAAAAACAACCTCCTTCATGACGTCCTTGGTTGCTTGAGTGGCCGTGAACTAGACGAGGGGTGGTGAGCTGAGCGAGCGCTCGCGGCTGCCGTACTCCGTGTCGACGGCGCGAGAGGGCGCCACTAAAGCGTGTTCTGGATAGGCTGTATGTAGCGGGCAGCTAGAGCGGCTCTCATTGCATTTGCTGCGCGATTAAACACAAATTCGGCATGACACTTCATTGGCCACAAACGACAGCAAACACGGGGTAAAGATCAGTTCAGAATGGGAGCCACTTCGCGCTGCCATACCGCGAAACGGCCAAACCGCAAGACAAAGCTGCTCACCGAAGGCCTTGGGAACGCTCAGAGCCGGCCGGGTCCTTCGGTCCCTACGGCCGCAGCGCGCCGCGTACATCCGGGACCTTTCCGTGTCGGCGCCTAATCCCACTACTCTTTTCTAGTAGGCGCCGCCTTTTCCACCGATTGGTGGCGGGTATGTCGACGGATCATTTCTTGTTTCCGTACTTTATAAACTGCATTTGTTTCTTTTTTGATTTCAAATACTGAACAAAAACTACTTTTATAAATAATTGAAACGGTTCGCGCCACTTATATTTTGTATTTCGGCTAGAAAGAAGCTTTTAGCGGCTCTGACCAGTAGTAAGCCCAGGACCTAAGACGTCGCATTTTGCGCGCTTTCGGTACCGCGGGTCGCCCCCGTCGGTGGAGTAGGTTTCCGCGTCGTCCGGTTAAAATATGACGCACTGATATTTAGTGACTCTCTCCGTGCCCGCTGGCTTGCCCAAACCCCAAGAGACGTGGAAACCGCAAAAAACGTAGACGCTTAATTATGATTGCAGGGCCCCTTTAAGTTAGGGGTGGGCAAATTACGCGTGGGCGCAAATTATGCGAGTAAGTACGGTATCTTATCTGGGCCACACACCTTTTTTGTGTCCAGGACTATAGTAGGTTACAAGTCAAGAAGGTAGCGACAAATGCCCCTCAAAGGGAATCATATATCCCTCCGCCACCTCTCCAGCCAATAGCGTCCCATCGTTTCCGTGACGTCGTGGCCAACGCGGGAGAGGGTTTTGCCTTGCTTTGAATATTTGCTTTATCTTTCGACCTTGACTTGGCATTGTGGAAGCCGCTAGAGGGAGATTAGAAGTCGTTTTTGTTTCCATTTTGGGGGATTAGCTTCCCCCTCCGTGAATACAAAGGCCACTTTCAGGGGCTCGGTTTTTTCTCCCATAAATACAAAGGTCGCTTCCTTAAAAAAAAAAGAGGGGGGGGGGGGTCGGAGACAAGTTGGCATCACTCTGGAAGCCATTATCTATTCAATGAAGCGGAACAAGGGGTGCTTCCAGGGAACTATTCTTTCAACTGCGCATGGATTTCAAACGGTCGCATCACGACTATGGGAGGAGCTTCTCCTACCTTCTTGACTTGTAACCGACTATAGCAGCTTTGACAAAGTTCCTTTTGTTATTATTAACTCAAGCAAGGGGAGCAAGGTGATCTATTTCGAAAGTTTCTTCTATATTACTCTTATTCTGCCCCTTTGTCCTTTCAGCCCTTTTTCGTGCGTGAATACTGATTGAAAAAAGGTTGCAGCTATCTGCTAGAATGCTGGTGTCTGTTATTACCCTTTCGTTCAAGGTGATTTGTTCAATGTTTTCTTTCTTTAGGTTGAAATATCGCCAGAAGTGTTTGGGGTTGTTTCTAAGGAAGTTGTGAAGCATTACTGAAAAGTAATTTTGTTTTGGTGTTTTCACCATCTGTTTAAAGGGGAGGCATGGCCTAGGAATCGCGATATTTTCGAAAACTTCACGTTTTTAGAAAATAGGTTGACCAACTTTCAGAACTCGGAGAATGCTGCCCAAAAATTTTATTCCTCTAAATAAAGTATTTACTAAAAAAAAATTAATATTTTCGATGTGCTGGCAGTCGCACGTGTGCACCGACGACGTGGTTGATAACGCAAATTTGCTATTTTCAAAGCGCGCTCCCTCCACATTCTTTAGGATTAGTGTGGACAAGAACGCCTCATTGGAATGAGCATCTCACCCTCTTCCGTTCTGTTCAGGGCATTGTTTGGGATATCGTGCTCACAGACCGTAAAACCCCGTAGAAAACATCTCTGTGCACGCTCTCGTCGGTCACGTTGGCGAAACAAGAGCTCTGATTCGCAAGGACGAGCCTTGTGATGTCATAATCGTCTGCTAGCGTGCGATTTCGATCAGTCGTTCCGTTTGCTAGCTGCTCTACGCGCCCTTGACCGACGATCCCAAGAAGCAGCTAGGCCTAACTGAAAGTGAAGAGCTCGACTGCTACCGTTTGCTTGACGTGTCCTGCATCAAAGTGATAGTGAGTGCTTTGCTGTGCCCTCAGTGCACGGGATCTTCTCTCGAACTGTCGAAGACCGGGAAGTGCGTCCACCTTGCATTTGTCCTGTGCCTAACCTGTGGCACGAGACGCGAAACAATGAGATCTTCAATGCCTTGGTGTGGAAGAGGTGCCCCAAGGGGGAGTTTGCCTCCCTCAAGATCGTGGAGCATGCCGGGGCCCTCGCAGCCCTTGAGTTTAATCTGGCGCCTCGAGGGATCGAGGAAGCTTTGTCGGAAATGGGCAACCAGTCAAGGAGCCAGCGAGCATCGTACGGAGAGAGGGCCACCAAGATGAAGGTTGTGAAGGGCCAAGTGAAAGTGTCCTCCAAGATGTCCCACAAAAGAAAGGAAGATGGAACCTGTGGCCAAGGCACAGAGGGACCATGCAGAGGAAGGATTGACATATGCCCCTGGAGCATTTTAGATGAAACGGCAAGCCCCATCTGAAGTAAAACACCGTGGAAACTTTCAAACACGTTTTTCTCGGCTCCATGTTTTCACCATTTTTTCACAACTCTAAAACTATCTTTCAATGAGTTTGGCGCCCCCATGTCTAATGCGTGGCTTTTCTGGCATAAAATTTACCCGAGAACTGGGTTATGCGCTTACTTTTTGCAAATTATTTGTTCACACATAAATTTTGACATTTGTGAAGCAAGAAAAAAAATGAAAAGATTGATACCTATACAGTAAACTTTCGTTAGTTCGACCTCGGTTAACTCGACTTTTCGTTTAATTCGATCCTGTTCAAAAGTCCCGGCAACGCCCACACATTTCTATGGGAGGAAAAGTTTGATAGTTCGAACTCGGGACGACTCTGCATCGGATAATTCGTCCCGAGCGAATGCGCGCGGGCTCACATTGCACGGCACCACGGCAGAACAACCGCCAACGTACGGCGAAACACGGGCCCCTTGCTGCAAAGCCGAACGTGCGCAAATATGCGCCTGCTCCTCTACGCTGTTGAGATGGACCGTAGCGAATGACACAAGCCAGCGCAACCAATCTGGTGTGCAGTAGCGCGGAGGACATAGTGCGTGGTCGGGCGCAAAACAGCAGCGCTTTGAGAGCGCGCGCGTGCGCTCTCGGAGCGGTTGTTTTGTAGTTTTGTGCTATCCATCTTGCGTGCCAAAAAATGCAAGTTCTTTTTTTTTTTTTTTTTCGTGGTTGTTAACGGTTTGGTTGCTTGGCGCCAAAGTAAGCTCGTAAAGCTTTCTCAGCGCGCTGTCTCGGAGCAGGAGCGCTTTTCTATAGCATCGTGATGCGGTCCTTCTTGCGCGTCGGAAAACACGGATTCTTCTTTTTTTTTTTTTTCTTTTGTTGTTATTTTTCTCTGTCGCCGACGGCCTGTCTGCCCGGCGCCAAAGGCAACTTGTAAAACTTACTTTTTTCATTTTTTTTTCTTTTTTTGTAGTAGGTGGTTTCTTGGGGACGTGACGTTTAGTTACATGCTGCTCTCCGGACCATGCTTTTGGACAGGCGTTTTAAGCGCAGACGGCAGCAGACCATCCGTGAGTACTTTGGACAATAAAAGAAAGTTTTTAACCGTTTTTCTGTTCTTTTTTTTTTAATTCGATCATTCAGATAATTTGTCCAAATTTCAAGGTCCCGTCGAGGTCAAATTAACGAAAGTTTTCTGTATTGAAAGTTAATTTTTACCTGAAATATGGCCTTAAAAACTATTTCAAGCCTACTAACGATTAGTTTAGTCATTCAGCGTTATATCCCAGCAAAAAAATTGTGGCATTTTGTTCATATTTTGGAACGATAGCTTTTTTTCCCTTGGCACTGCTACATGTTCCTTTTTTTTTCAACAAATAAGGACGTAACTTGTTAAGAAATAGACTTTTTCAGTTGGAAGTTGATGTAGCTTCTCAAGTTTAAATGTCTAATATAACCTTAAGGAGAGACGCAGGTCTTAAAGGGATACTACAACGAAATTTCGGCGCTCATTTTTTGGTCTATATGTGTTCAAAGGAGCAGTATCACATGGAACATACCAATACCTTGTTAAAAAAGTCTCGAAAAGGAATTTTAAAACGAATTAAACGATTAGCAAAGAGCACCTGGTGGATGTCGCTAACGCCTCGCTTGTAATGCCCGTCTAGGAACCTTGACAGCTAGTGACGGAGGTCGTCTCGCCACCGGCCACGACGAGAGAAGGGGGAAGGAGGAACTCCCCTCTTCCCGAGAATCCCTTTTGTGTGTCGCAGAAGTCGCTAATTGTCCCCCTACAAGATTATAGAAGATTAACCCGTCACTCAAAATTCGTACAAAAGCAGCCGCTTCGGTGGCTGGAACGACTAGGACATCCTTTCGACATCAGCCTCGCCGTAGCTTTGCTCGTCTTGAGACGACCTACGTCACGATTGCGCTGGGCCTTCTCTGAGCGCTTGCCAGAGTGGGCCGTTATAACGAAAAATACAGCCATCAGGATCAAAATACAAACGTGCGATTGTCATTTACGAATATTGTGGATCATATTCAACCTACTTTTAAACACGACGGAAATATTTCAAATTTCGTTGAAGTATCCCTTTAAAATATCAAAAAATGCCATTTCTCAAATTTCACGATTTTGAGGTCTGTATAGTCCAGAGTATCTCCTCACAAAATATAAATGCTCAATTCGATCTCTAAATATGAAAATAATGACAATATGTAAGTGTTGACGGACCTGACTTGAAGCCTAAACTCTGAAATGTCAACAAAGTTGAAGCCGTCTGAGCTCCACAAGGGCTCAACTGATTGCAGCCATCTTGGTCTTGTTCGAAAGCTGGTTTCCCGCGCTTATTTTTCCCGTGCTCCAAAGCGACGTACCCCTTTCGGGCGTGGCGTCATCGATGCTGGACGAAGGCCGTTACCAGCGCAAGAAAGGCACTGATTGGGCAAAGCGCGCGCTCCTCCTCTCCTGGTTTCCCCGGCGACGCGCTCCGCGGGCTCCCGCGTCGTCTGCTTTCGCTCGCTTCGCCGTTCGAGACGCACGTCACATTCGCATTTCTCCACTTTCTATATCAATATTTTTAGTGCTTTCTTCGTGCTTCCTCATGTCTTGTATGTTCCGTCTTTGCATCGTTCGTGTAAATATTTTGATACCTCCTCTTTGTTTAGCTTTCCTTTTTTGCGTTTATTTGCCTTCCTGCTTCGTTGTCCTTTGTTTGGTTCTGTGCGCTTCGAGTTTCGATGGCTGGGGACACCGGTTTGAAAGTCAACACGCAGAGACTAAACAGAAAGAGGAGACGTGCCTGGAACAAGAAGACCTCCGCGTCAACGAAAACATTCTACTTCGCCGATGCTGCAAGTCGCTCTACCGCCGTACTCCATGCTGCACAAGCGCGAGGAGCAGTGACGTCGCACGACGCACAGCTGGCGTGCCGGAGCCGCCGCCGCCGTGGGCTCTACCACCACCGCGCACGCCTCGCCGATCTGCGCATTCCAGAGGAGTGACATAATAGCCGCGGCAGACGCACTGGCGCCGCCGCGTGCCCAGCCATGTGCCTCCGTTGCGCAGTAGCCAACTCTGACGCTGCACTGGAGCTGCTTGATAGCGCCTCTCATTCTGTGTGCATAAGCTCACACTACGTATATCCTGGCATAGCCGAGCTAAGTTACCGCAATTTTTAGTATGAAATTCAAACCAAAGGCATCCCATCTAAAGCTTCATAATTGTTACTTATGCATACCCAAATTTCGAAGTCTATTTTCCCAGCTTTGTTTTTTCTGCATATTCTCCGGCCTGGTAGGCTTTTGATTCACCTGCGCTCAACCGATTTTCATAAATTTATTACTATTTTCTTTGGAATGAACTAGACTGCAAGCTAAATCTATTTTTATTATGATATTTTTGGTATATAGAAGTGGCATCTCATTATTAGATATCCTTATAGCCTCTATTATATGTCTTCTGTTCACTTTAATTTTTTTACATGATTATATGGTGCTAAAGAAATAAAAATAGCTTTAGCTTGTATGGCATTTCTTTAGGAAGCAATTGATAACTTTTTTGCATTAAAAGTATAATTTTTTTTTAAAACCCATTCTGAAATTGGTTAATTAATATTTTATTTTGTTAACTTTTGACTAAGAAGAGATATCTGAAATCTGATCGCAGTTATGGAATCAGCATAGTAAATTGCACGCCTGTGCATAAAATCACAGATAGACATAGACAAAAAATATTTTTTGGGAACTTGCTTCCTCCCAGTGTGGTTTTACCAACATTTCACTAATTTACTTCTTTCATATTTTTTTTAATGTTCCCATGAATGGATTACTTAATTTTTCATGTCAAGTTGTTCAGGAAGACTTACACTACACCTTGATCACAATTAGTATTTATCATTCTTCACACAATTTTCTATGTTCAATGTCAAAACTTTACGATTTTCTCATCTTCATGTTCTTGTCGACATGCTTAGCGTTACGGGGCTTTTCATGAGGTTTTTATTATAGCATTCTGAAAATTTTGATACCATTTTATTCAGAAAAGACTGAACTACGGAGTAAAGCTATCTTTTTACAGTATGGAGTGACAAAACAATATTTATGATTAATAATGTGACCTCATTAGTGTCCTAATTGTCATAATTAGCCAATTTTTATATAATAATGGAATTTTATGAAAATATAAATAGCTTTATAATTCTGATGTATACTGCGCTGCGAAGCTACACTTAACACATGGAGACAAAAGCTATGAGATGATATGAAAGGCAAGTTAGAACATGACATACTTGTGAATGTGCAGACTAACAACTGTTTATTTTTAGTTTCTTCTTCTTCCTTCCTCAGATGAAGAAGGAAGAAGAAACTAAAAATAAACAGTTGTTAGTCTGCACATTCACGAGTATGTCATGTTCTAACTGCCTTTCATATCATCTCATAGCTTTCAGTCTCCATGTGTTAAGTGTAACTTCGCAGTGCAGTATACATCAGAATGACAAACCAACTAGCCCAAATCCAAGCATTGTTAGCTTTATAATGCATGGCAGGCCTTTAGCTATGCATCTACATTAATAAAAGAAAAAAATTTTTGTTAGAAATGGCCTTAGCGACTCGTAAGAAATTACCAAATTAAGCAACACTATTTTTGATAACTTAAAAACTAATTGAGATATTTTGAAACTGATTTCATATTTGAATTGAGGAAGAAGGAACACACATGCACAGTGATTTTCATTAGAATAGCTGCAAAAATAAAATATTCCATTTTAGAACCAGTGTCTCGCCTTAAAATATGATTGACCTGGCACAAATACTTAAAAGTAGACCCTCCAAGGAAGTGCCTCCGCTTCAGCTGTTGGCTTACTTGTTGCATATGAACATTTAAGCTCCACTTTTTTCTGCACCTTCTCAATCATCGTTTAATGTGAATTTTTTTCTTGTTATCCAAGGATTGTGTCTTTTTCATTTTGTTGGGTACTTATTTACCGATGTGTTAGGAAATTGTCTCCTTGAAGTAATTCCATGCATGCTGTACATCACCACTGCTACACAGTAATTCGAACAAATTAAACAATATTTCCAGATGGTCAATAATGTGATTGGTGTGAACAGTGCAAAAAGACTTAGGACGAGTTCGAAGAAACACACAGACGGGGACAATGTACCACCAACTAGCCCAACTACATGCCTTGCTGCAGTCAATAATGCTTTTGTCATCGGCACTTTCAAAATCCTTTTAAGTGAGCTTGACACGGCACAGAAGCTGGAACCTTTCTACCACAATCTAGAGACAACAAAACCATCTTATGATCAGATATTCCATCAGTTACCTTGCACTCAATAATATTATCACTGAAAAAAAGTGCAGCACAGAATGAGTTACGGACTCTAGTGAAATCTTTAACTATTTGGGTAATGCTGTGGCTGAAGGCAATCTTGAGCATTTTTTGACCATTTACTTTTTCTGCACTCCCAGTTTGCAAGTTTCCAATCAGCGTAAGGCAAATTAAAATTGCCTGCCAAAATTAATTTGGTTTTATCATTCATATGGTGATGTAGAATTACATCTAGGTCTTATAAAATCTAACGGGGTTAGCAACAAGAAAAGATAAATCACCATAATGTATTTTGTAAAAAATTATCTCGTTCAAGCTGCTCCGAGACAAAGCAGTGCAAATCAACTTTTACAGCAATAGTGACTCCTCCTCCCCTGGAAACCTTTCCTCTCTTATTAATTTGTAATTAGGTTGGATGACAGTCGTTTGTTATGTCCGATGTAAGCCATGTTTCCGTTATAATAACTATATGCGGTGGGTGACACAGCAATATGCTTTCCAGGTCCCCAACTTTATTTAATATACTTCATACGTTTAGGTTCATGACTCTTAGTTTGACTGGTGCATGTACTTGCTTGTTGTCATTCAACCCTCCTACTCTGGTTTCTTACGGGAAAACTTTGGTCCCACTTCAGGTCCCATTCATACATTTGGTTGTTCATTTTAAGTTTATCGTAAATTAGAAACACGTCACCCCTATCTGCCCTTTTGACAGAGGCACTGTTCCATAGTTTTTTTTTTGCATTTCTCTAGTTTCCTTGGCATAATCGCTGCTGATACTGATGGTTGTTCCTTTTAATTTTCTACAGTTCTTTAGCGCAGCTAGCTTTTGATTATAATTAAAAAAAGTGCTTCATTATGACCGGCCTGCATGATTCATTTCATCTGTGGATTCTTTCGAGAGACGTGACTTGAAGGCCGAGTTTGATGTCAAACAATTCTTTCATCACTCTCTGTTTCAAGTCGTCTTCACTTTCCTTATCTGTTTCTGGTAGCCCGTGTACTATCAAGTTGTTCCTGTGGCTTCAATTTTTGAGGTCAACCAGTCAATCATTCTGGTATCCTCTGCGGACTGTGGGGCCCGCAATCCGCGGAGTCCGGCCCACGAAATATTCCTAATGAAATTGGACGTCCAGCTCCCTTTGTTTCATCCGGTTTTAGAACAAAATGCAATAATTTCCTTTCTAACATTTGTGTTTTTGGTTTGAACTGCAGTATGCACAAATGCACCCATCAGAACCGTCGACAGTCCCCGCTGTCTCTGATTTACTGTTCATCCGTGAGAGGGTGTGTGGCGGGCTGGAGTCTCTAATAGATTGCCAAAAGCTTTAACGGTTGTTAAGTTTTCCTTGATGGTACTTTATTTTATCACGACCCCCCACAAAATGTATCGACGAGGTTCTCCCACAATACGAGATTAATTTTGCGTCTTGACTACTGATAATTTGTTTTTTCTGATGAGCGCTATGGTCATCCAAGACGGCAATAAAGCATTCTTCCGGCTGCCGTTGGCACTCGAGTGTGGTCTCCGACTGCACTTCTGGCAACCGGAAGGCTCGGAGGGACGCCGTAGCACCCTGACGGGGAGACTAACATGGGCGGAGTTTCACGGTCTCTTTAGCCGTGCTTACGATAAACCATACAAAAGAGTCGGGGGTGGACTTTCCGATAGGCAGAGTGGGCAACTGCCACGGGCGGCAAAATTTCGCCGCCCCCAAATTACTTGGCTCTTTTTCTAGCTCCGAATTTAGCTACTTTAGGAATTCTAACTCCAAATCAGGCAACTTTTGAAACTTCACTCCAAACTTTCCTATTCCCTCCCCTCCCCCCCTCAACCAGCCCCCGCTCACCATGGTCCCTGACCATGGGGAGCGGGGACACTGTGAAAGGCTGCCTAAGGTGGCAACATGCTAAGTCCGCCTCAGTCCGAGGCTTGTTTCTTCCTTTCACATTGGTGATACAAAAAGTGTTTGCAGACATGTCGGAAGCATACCAGTGCGAGAAGCGTGCTTAGAAGACACTTGAAGCACGTCTGCAGTTGCTTTTGTGGTGGTTGTAAGGTGCCTATGAACCGCCAACGGAAGGCCAATGCTTGTGCCGGAGCTGACTGTGTGCGCGCATTGCTGTCTCCCTTTAGGCGATCCAGGCCCTGAACATCTGCCAGCGCCTGGGGGCGGCCCTGGGCCCCCACTGTGCCCCCCACGTGGTGGTCCTGGCGCCCGGCATGCTGGCCGCACTCGGGGACACCAAGGTGGGCCCCCTTGCTGTGCTACGGGCTTCGCTGCTGCACCTTGCGGCGGGGCGCGAGGGTACACAAACCATGTTTTTTTTTGCAACTAATTTTACGGTGCCGATTGCATACTGTGGCGCAGCAAGTTTTGCCAGGGAAGGTACTTTGTTACCACGTGCTCTACGAAAAACGAACGACGCCAGAGATTTCGTTCGCTTCCGAAACGGTCGAGAAAAATTTGGAAGCGATTTGCAAGATCTAGATGCGGGCTCGAGTTTGCCGTATCTTCTCGACGGCTGCTCTAGGTTCCTTACAGAAAAAACGGATGTTTTCTAGCTTTTTAACTTTTCCTACTTGACGATGCGGTGTCACCCATACCCTCGGAGACTGATTTAGGACCTCAGGGTATCTGCGCTACCTCATAGAAATGGTGGGGTAGCTAGGCGTGCACACTTCGGAGTTCGCCTTTGAACGTCGAAAGGCTGGTAAATTATTTTCCCCACGCAGCATCCATAGTTTGGTTCACAATAACTTGGCGAACTGTGGCGGCTACAGCCCCCGCGACACAATAAAAGTGGTACTGCTTTTTGCCGTGGACGGCGCTGTTGCCGTGGCGATAACGAGGCCTCCATGGCCTCGAGGACCGTGGAGTGTTACCGTGTGACTTGCTCCGAAACTCTTATTGGGTCGCGGGGGTTGCAGCATCTACAGTTCGCCAAGTTAACGTGAATCGGAGTA
>JAZHYW010029306.1:0-20705 GCA_037355805.1 Ixodes ricinus
TTTCTTAGGACGAGAGAACACACTGGCAAGCTGGCGCCATCTGTGCGGTGATCTTGGAACTGCATTTCACAAGAGCGATGGTTTTGCGGGATTTTCGAGGTCAAAATGTGCGTAGTACCTATGAGAAAGGCTCGTTTATAACGTTAACAAAAGTTTTCCGAGCCAAGAAAGAAAGGATAATGCGCGAGGAAAATAGAAAATAGGCCAGATCACCAAGTTTACACTGCTACCCAATAGATGGCGCCAGTGAGTCCTCTTGTTGTAAGAGATATTAAGAGGTTCCAAGGGCCCCGGTTCTAAGATGTCGCAAGTGTGTGAACGAGCCTTAAGTATGAATTCCAAGTCAAATGATTGTAATATGCTGCAATGTAATATAATTGTATTTGCATATAAGACAAACTATATTCTATAGTCTTTATTGTTTACCAACGGGGCTGAACTTCACAATTGGCGGCGTTTTTCTTTTCCACCCAGTCGGAATGTTACTGTAACTGACAGCTTAAGAAACGAAGGGTGTGGCCTATCACAATCATGTCATTTGTTTAGTTATTGGTTCTGCACTGTTCTCATTGGACGATGCCGCGGTCTCATTTGCTGCGAAGCGAAAATAAAATGATTGGGAATTCTCACGCTCTGCGTTTCTTAAAATATATCAGTGACTACAGCGTGTCAATTTAAGAACAATTGCTCTTCAATACGAAAGCATTAACTCTCCCATGAAGCGGAGCCGGCAGCGTCTGTAACCGTGAAAAACGGCAAAGAAATTCCCATTTTCCCATTGGCTGAGCGAGACGGCACATAAATGTTCATTGGCTGCGACGCGTCATAGTTCCAAGGAACGCCACCCCGCAGAGAAGCCCTCTCCATGGAGCTGCGGCCCGCTAGCCAATCAAAGGGAGAGGGCGGCGACGCGCGCGGCCGCCCCTCTCTCCCTTCTCTCGGGTCACGTGTCAGGCATGGCCGGAGGCCCGGAAAAGGGGAGGGAGGGGAGCGCGAACTTCCAGCTTCTCAGGTGTTCCACGCTCTGCTTTCAACCATGTCGCTCCGCGGAGGAGCGCGGCGCGCTGCCCGCTGTCCTCCACGTCGAGGAACAGCGGGCTGCGCTGCTCGTAGGAAGGCGCTGCGTGCACGAAGGCTTTTTGCATATCCTACACGTCAGCAGTCTGAAGTGTCCTCCTGTAATATTTGCTGTCCAATAATTCTGGCTAAGCTCGTTTTACCCACGCAAATGCAGCTTCCGTTGAGCGCCGGATGCCGTGTAGAATACGGCTTTATATGTTTGTACACTCGAGCAAGTAATGTTTCGAACAGCTGTGTACCACAAGCCTTCTCAGATGTGATGACAGCAGCATTGTTCCTCTGTACTTCTCATATTTTTTTCTTCTTTCTTTATTTATTTATAAATATTACCTCGTGTATTTTTATTCCTTTGATGCCAAGAAACTGACCTTGGTGTGTAATTTTTCAGCGGTACTTTCGCTTTGATAATGAGAATTGCTTGCAATAAAATGCGGCAGTTTTTTTTTTTCTTTTTTCTCATGAGGGGACGAGCGTCACTTCAGCTTCGCGAAAGAAATGGTATACAGAACGGGACTCTTTTGAAAGGCGCTCATAAAAGTTTAAATCCCGAAATTCGATAGAAAGGACTTATCAAAAATTTTAGAAATGTGCTTCCAATCCGCTTTTGTTAACGAAAGAAAAAAAAGCTACGATCGTTTAGGAGGACACTCGAACCCTTCAAATAATAAATAAAATGTAAACTGTTGTTTTCCTTTATAATGCGCGTAACTGAAGTCCCTCAAACTTTCCAAATGTTTCATGGGAGTGGGAGGAAGCAAAAAGCGCCCGCTCCGATAGTGAGCTAAGAGTCCTTTACGCAAGGGAAAGGGCTTGCCAGACGGACTTTAAAACTTTGGCCTGAAAAAAAAAGGAGAAATACGTGCTCCAACTGTACCTTTAATGATAATAGGGAGTTTTCGTAGACCGCGTTTCCCCCTCCGCTAAGCCCTCCGCAACGAAGAAGTTGCTATTGCGTCTGCGCGCCGATAGCCTTTACTGTAGAGTTCCGGGTATCGTAGCGGTTTGCGGAGAGCGTTGCGGGACTGCGAAAACGATCTACGAAAACTCCTTATTGTCTATAATTATCCCCAAAACGTGATTAGCGTCGTTTTGTTAACTTCTTATATTAATTGAAACACGATGTATGAAGGTAAGCAAAAACTAAATTAACAATTCACAGGGATGTATTGTTTTATATTACTTCTGTATTCTGTCATTTTATGGTTTTTAGATCTATTCTCTGATAAAGTCTCCCAATGCGTTACGGGACGGCCCATTGCAGTCATTTTCTTGAAAGCATGTCGCCTTAAAACGAATGTGTTGAATAACAGGATAACGTCTTCTTTCCGGCTGCACAGATGGCCTCTTCCGCACACACACATCGAGGTAAAGGAACACGTCATGATAATTGTGCTCATTTTCGTGAAAACTAATTCACTATGACATTTGTGTCGCAAAAGTACAATCACAATGTTAAATGGTACTTGTAGTTTACTAATGTGTACTGCTGGAGATGAATCGTGCAACTTTGTTACATATGTGACTGGAACATTATAAAACTAATTGCCTAAAATTTAAAATTAACCTGCCGGCCTACTTGTATTTGCTGGCACATTTCAATCACATATTTGTGGCAAGAAAGAGGCTATTGCAGTTGTCAGATATTGCATAATAAAACTCTTCTCCGGGCAATTTGTTGGCAAATTTAAACTGTCTACTTTAACAAGTCTTAGAGATATTAAAACGCGAAACCGAAAACCATGCCTCCGACGCGACGTCAGAGTGTGACTACCTATACAATATGAAGCGGGACCTTTGTCGTTTTTCGGCACCTCGGTTACTTCACTGCCTAAATTTGCCTAGACAATCACGGAGTATATTTCAAAAGTTTTAAACCTAACAACAGATTTGTTCTATTGAAAAGTAGTTACAAAATATATTTACGGAACATTTGGTAACACGCTCGCTTGCATCACACACTCCGTACCTGACGTCCGCAGCTGTCCAGAGCGTTGTGGCGGAGAAATCATTGTACCACTCCAAGAGCCCAGTTCAATTATTTTCAGCGTAGAAATGGACACCCCCTGTAAAGGTGGAAGGGCACTGCAGTCATAAGCCGTTAACTTCATGGTAAGGCAGCCACTCTTTTTACCTTTCTAAGAAATAAAAAAAACAGACCTTCAATACAAGGGTGACATATTTGTCCTAAACTGGCAACTCTGTGCAAGTAAGAAAGACTAATTCTAAATGGTTACAGTTTACACTTCGCAACGATGTCAGACGAAATACATGCATGCATTTTTTCGCCTTTCTCAATAGAATTGAATAACTGCCATTGGAACTACACTCACTGAGAGCTTAAGAAAAACAGAATGTGAATCATTATGATGACTGTTCTTGTTTTGTGATTCGTTCCTTGGTTTTCTTATTGATTAGTGCCGCGATACCATTGGCTTTGCAGAAATAATATCATGCTCGATATTCGCCACGCCCTGCGTTTCTCAAGCTATCAGTGATCAAACTATAAAAAAACTACTGCGTCGAGATTTCCCGCAAGTGTCTTAGCCTGGCGTTGAGCTCACCCGCGTAACGCTCGGGAGAGCCAACGCGGTAGTACCCTATGGAAGGAGCTCGTCGAACGACGAGGGCTGAAAACACGTTTAGACCTAAACAAACCAGATTACAACCCGAGGCATAAGAGATTTTAAAAACCCAAAGTTAGAACTATATTACGAAACTCGAAAATTATGCTACGATATTCCGGATAACGTAAAAAAACATATTTGAATTCATCAACTGCTCCATAGAATCACCCTTAAGTTTTAGTCTGTAAACAAATGTCCTAAGGATTACCTATTCAGCTGTAATCTACTTCAGTAACCTTCTAATTTCTGGTGTCTGCTCTGCCCTATTGAAAATCGCTCTGAGGGGACTTCAGAATTTTTTAAAGGGTGTGAAGGGGACTTCAGGAATTTCTGAGATGTTTGAAGGGGGCACCGATATTTCCTGGTGGGTTCGTTGGCCCCGTCAGAGGCTCTCCTGAAATGTCTGAAGTGCCCTTTACAATGCCTTGAAATGTCTGAAAGCCTGTCAAGAACTTTTCTAATGGGGTCGGGAAAACCTTCAGGCTTCTTGAGATGTCTGTGGGGCCACGGCTTAGGTGGAGAAAACACATTTCGCAGAATTAGAACATAGCTACTTATTGTTCGCGACGGGAAAAAAATAAGTATTTGGAGAATGCCGATCGTATGTGTGTACGGTCAGATTTTTATTACTGCTCTTCTATCAAACACGAGTGGGCTCCTGGACCCGTCTGTCACTGCCCGGGTGTTCGGTCGCCAAGGAGGCCACTGGGGCGACCGCCCCATGTGGAGAATTGACGAGCCGCGGGCCGAGTGGTGTTGGCCGAGCGGCGTTTTGAGGCAAACGCATCCTGTCCGCTCGAGGCGAGATCCGTGCAACAAGCTTTGCTTGTTGCACGAATAATAAAAAAAGAGGCAAGCCGAGAGCAGCGCGTTGCCCAGAAACAGGGACGCGGGGGAGATGGCGAGGGCGAAGCGGGAGCGACTCGTTCCGGGAACCGGTTCCTCCGCGGGGGACGGTCCCCAAAAAGGAGAAAATAAACAGAACCATTTTGCTTTTCACCAGAGTCGGACGTCCTCTCTTTTTTCGTCGTCAAAAACACGAACAGCAACAAGCCAACGCCTCACACTGCGCTTCTCTCCGCCCGGCGATGGGGAGAGGGTGCAGGGCCGCCAGGCCCTTGCTCCAGTGGTCGGCGGGAGAGAGTGGTGAGGAAGCCGAGGAGGAGGCCAGCTATAGCCATTTTCTCTCGGCTCGTGGGCGGTTAGCTTGTTACCTCGCCGCCGCCGCGGATGTCTGGAGCGGACCAATTTCCTCCAGGAAGGTGAGCATGGCTTTGAGGGCTCGCCCCTTGGTCTGTTTTGATCCGTGCAGTTTCTTCCTTGGTTCCGCAGGTGAACCCCAGTTCGGCGTTGGCCGCCTTCAGCACCGCTCGAGCGCCATCGTGTTCAGCGCATTCAAGGAGATGGTGGCCGGTGTCGGCCTACTCGCCGCAAGCCTGGCAGTCGGGGTCAGCGTCCCACCGCATGTTGTGCCTGCGGACCGGGATCATGGCACTGTGGGTCCTGAGACGGTGGATGACGGCCGCTGTCCGGCCTTGTTCCTTGCGCCTCTTCGTCCGTCCGGCTTCAGAAGCATCCAGCGAGCGAAAAATACGCCGAAGACGCCGCCGCGACGGCATCATGGACGAAACCGTGACTGTGCTCAGGATTTCTCAACGGTGGCGGGTGCTGCTTGCGAGTTCGTGGTTTTCGCTAAACGTGCTTACTGAGACTGTGTATGTGTCCGTGAGGTGCACCTGCTCGGTTTTATTAGCTGAACTACCGTACATCAGGAATTTACCCAGCGGCATTGTGAGTACTTTGAAAGATATTTTTCTTTGTGATAAAGAAGTCAGTTGTCCCTATTTGATATGATCTCTTTCGTCTACAGCTGCTTGCGCCGGGTTTGAACAAACGTTGGTTTTTATCGTCTTTTTGAGTTATAATATGCATGTAAAACTAAATGTCCGCAATAAATTTTCAATAACGTTTTGAACTGCATTTTTGTCTATGGTTCACAGTCATTTGGGCGTCTAAAGGGTTGATGGGCTAAGGGGTTTGGGCAGAAGGGTCTGACGGGTTGAAGGGCTGTGGGGCTGAAGGGTTTTTCTGCGGGGTATCCCTGAAGGGTTTTTCTGTAGGGTATTTCTGAAGGGTTTTGAAGGCCTGTGAGGTCCCATAATCCTTCAAGGCTGATGGGCCCTTTAGAATTATTTTCAATAGGGTGGTTTTTAGTTGTTTTTTCCGTGTCAAATGTTGTAAGAAATTTGAATCAGGTTTTGTTCATACCGCCTTTCACACATGTGTAAAATAGAGTTCGATCAATCAATCAATCAATCAATAAAAAAATGTATGCGCTTTGATCACTGCGCATGAAGCGGGCATGTTAAACGTCATGATCGCTGCCACATCGCATGACAGGGCGCTGTGACAGCGCAAAACGCTGTGACAGCGATTATTTATTTTAAGTCTAAACATATTTTCGGACTCGATATTTCGCTGCGATCCCTCCATAGAGTGCATCGATCGACTCTTTCAAGCATGACAATGATATTCCCTACAGAGAGAGAACAAGGGACACGAAGGACAAACACAAATCTCCAAACACAGCTACGTGACTAGTGCACGACCGAAAAAAATCCGCCTGGTCCTGGTATCGAACCGGGGACCTCTCCGTTTCCTGTGGAGCGCTCTACCAACTGAGTTAACAAGGAATTAGACTTTGGTAGAGCAAACGGAGTTCATCAGCTGTCACCAGTCTAACACTGCCACCAGTCTAACACCAACAAGGGAGAAAGGCCTGCATTTTAAGGTTGAAATGATAATGCAATTAATTCCAAGGTGCAATCGAGCTGGCCAAGGATTGCAATAATAATCCCTGGAGAAGGGGAACAAGGAGGACAGGACAAACACAAATCTTTAAACACAGCTAGGTGACTAGCGCGCAACCGAAAAAATCCGCCTGGTCCTGGTATCGAACCAGGGACCTCTCCATTTCCAATGGATCGCTCTAGCAACTGAGGTAACCAGGAGGTGTTAGACGTCAGCAGGGAAACAGGTTTGTCCTTTGTCCCCCTCGTTCCCCTTCCACATAGATTATTATCGTCATTCTTGTCCAGCTCGCTTAAACCTTTGCATTTATTGCTGCATTAACATTATAACCTTAAAAAATGCAAGCCGTTCACCTTTGTTGCTGGTGCCAGCCGAACAAACCCGTTTGCTCTACTGATGTCTAATTCCTGGTTAGCTCAGTTGGTAGGGCGCTCCACTGGAAATGGAGAGGTCCCTGGTTGGCTACAAGACTCAGGCGGATTTTTTCGGACGCGCACCAGTCACCTGGTTGTGTTTTCAGATTTGTGTTTGTCCTTCGTCCCCCTTGTTCCCCTTCTCCAGGAAATATCGCCATTCCTGTCCAGCTCGCTTGCCCCTTTTCATTAATCGCATTATCTTTTAAGAACCTTCCGGTTATTTGAGCAAACGTAGACGCACTAGATTTCTTAGAATGTATAGTGCGAAGGCGAGTTATATGCGCCAACCAAAGCTGTAAACTTTTATAGTCGTCACTTCACGCACAGCGTACTAAAACGTTAAAAAAGGCCTATGCTGCGTCAAGCGCAAGAGGCGTCGCACAGCGTAGACTTAACGTGTAGGAATTGTTTTGTTTTCGTGATCTTGGTTATGCGAAAAAAATATATTGAATGTTTCTTATTCTTTTTTTAAATATAAAACAAAATATCTTGCAAAAACATCGAAAAAGCCTTTTTGTTGCGAACTTTTCGTTCCGGTATGACAGGACAAAGATGAATGAAAGGTGAAGCGCAGCTTCTTCGTAAGCGAAAACATTCCACAAAAAATATAAACTGAACACAGGTTCGCGAAGCTTGAAAAACAAGCGAAACAATAGTGCAGAACGCTACTCTAGCGAACAAAAGTAAAATGATGTATGGTCTAGCAAACTGGCACGTCACCGTTTTCTCTCGCTTTCTTTACACTTGTCTCAAGAAGAAACAAGATAACCATGAGGTATATATAAGCAAGGTATATTTCCCCAACGTTTGTGACCTTCCCGACGGCAAAAATGCATCTGAGCTGCATTCTGTGCTTCTTGGCAATGGGCCTCTTCGGTAAGTTCATAATAGCTGCCAATCAGTAGGGCGCTGGAATGTGGTTGTTTGATCGTCTTAATATTCATAAAATGCATAAACATTTTATTTATGTAAATACCTAAAAATGTAATGTAGTTTAAAACGATATATATAAAAACCGTTCTCCAGGTGATGCAGTATTATATGATTATATTAACATCTCCGCATTCATAGGATATCTCTAACATATCATTCTAACATCTTCATAATGATGTCGAGCGACCATTTCTAAATAAGAACGTTCACTCCTTACAGTAATGTGTATCCTTCTGTGCAAGGCTGTAATGATAATATACAACATAACATTTTTCGCTGCCGTGTAATAGTTTTCTATTTTTAGAAATTTCCACAACACAGGACGAAGTTCAGCTGTCTCCGGAAAACGTTATATTTTTGGGATATTTACAAGGAATTATCATAGTTATTTTTCTTTTGACAATGTATGTTTTTATACAGATTCTCTAAACTTTTTCGAGCTAGCCGATATCAATAGTTTACTTTCAACTGAGCAATTTACCAAGTCCTATTAAGCAATGACTCCCGGTGGGAATTTCCATACTCACCATGCCCTCATCCCGAAGCCATCTCCAATCCAGTATGCAGAGTTACACCGCTCTATTATTCAGGGTCTACTTTGCGCGATGAAAACTGATATATTAGTTTACACCGAAATTCAGTGCGGAGTTAGGTTCCAGGGACACGGCGGCTATCGTGTTACCTCGAATGTATCCAGGATTCTCTAGCGCCTGAATGGCTGTTAGTTTGAGGGAATATATTCAGACACTGAAGCTAATACAGTAGCTTAGATTTCTTACTGTTTACGAAGAAAATCACAGTATCCACTCTCTTGTGGAACACATGGATCGCCAATCACCGCGGATCGACAAAATGATGCCAGCGATTTACGGGACAAAAATAACGTCTTCACGTTAAGGCACCATCTATGAAGAGTGCATTTTTATAGAGAATTTTCTTCTAGACCTAGTTACACGCTGTTATTTATGCGCAACGCAATGATTGGATGTATACGTTTTTTGCGAGAAAGTAGACGCACGGGGCTTGTTTATAAGTAGTGCGGATATTACTCGAGTAAATACGGTATATAGATGAAGCTGAGTATTGTCAAGGATGGTGACCAGAAGAATAAATAAACAGGAAGAAATAAACGTTTAATGGGGCGAACTTCTGCCCTAAACAAGTGGGAAACAGAAGATAACAACGGTGCGTCGCGGGCGTCGAAGTCGTTGTAACAGCATGATCGAACGCTGGGGCGAGACTGACTCCGGCTCGCCTAGCGGAGCACCTATTGTACCCCCTGGGTCTCTGGAATTTTCGGCGTATAACTTTCGGCGTGTAGAACATTCGTAACTCGATAAGACGACAATGTTCTCGAACTTACCAGAATGCCAAGTTGAAAGAATAAATAAAAGAATATTCCGGTCCCTGGAATCGAACCGGGTACGTCCGCGCGACAGCCGAGCGCGTTAAATCCTCGGCCACGTACGCGCTCGCTCGACGACGCGCATGGCAGTATATGTAATATAATTTCCTTTATGCTTCTTATGTTTCAGCCTATGGTTCAGACTATGCCGACTTCGAAATGCAATGCACAAGAAGATGGGTATGTGGCAGCAATATTACCGTTGAATCTACTTTCAGATTCTTGTAATTTCTGACTTCAAGTTAAAATGCATGAATTATTGCATATTTTCTATCCTTTATACTTAATTTTATTTTGTCCGTAGTTTTTGAACTTAAGTTAGACTAGTGGCATCTCCTCGGCTGTTAACAATTTTATATGGCTTTACTGTTAATTGTTAACATAAGTGTTTCTCTGCAAAACTGCGTGCTGTTTAACATTTTATTTTTGGTGAGTGTTTTTGTCACGAAAATCGAAATGAAAATTTACACGTATTTATTTTATTTATTTTTTGTTTTTTTAAGAAATCAGTCGAGCACTTTAAGTACCCGTACTATGCTGACCGAGAGACGTTTTTAGTTTGTCGATCAACATTCTTATACACTTATTAATATTAAACAAGGATGTTAACTATTTAAAGTCTATGATAACATGCGTTATGTTCATTGCACTAAAAACGCTAAATAATTTAGAAATAAAAATAGCAAAAGATTATTGTTTCTCATAATTCTGCGAAAAGGCGGTTTACGGCAATTATGTTTTTTGAGGGGGCTAGCATCAGCTTTTTACCTCAATCAATATACAATGAAACCTTAATTGTATTGCTATATCTTCCTCGCTATTCAAATACACTAAAAGGTGCAACTAATAACACGCTTCTGCTCAGAGTGAACACCAGATTCTGAAAAGTAAATGAGTAGAACACAACCAATAGGACGAAGGTCACCTGCATTCGTAAATTGCGAACAATGCCTTGTCGGATTCCGCAGAACCGGTGTTTACGAAAGGTTTGAGCTTCACTAATGGACCAAAACGCGCGTCAAATGGACACACACAAAAAAAAAACGTTGTTAAACTTAGTTTTTTTAATCTTTTGCGCACGGCGATGTGTGTTTTTGTTTGGGGGGGGTTCGTACCGATTTTATTTATTTATATATATATATATATATATATATATATATATATATATATATATATATAGATGATGTAAGGTAAATATAAAGACAATGGACCGCGAAAAGTTAATAAGTCAAAGTTGCGTACTGTCGGAGTTACAATACGAAGTTTATTACGACGTTTCGAGCGGGGACGAGCGGTTCCCGCTGGAAACGTCGTAATAAACTTCGTGTTAGTAACTCCAACAGTAGGCAACTTTGACTTATATATATATATATATATATATATATATATATATATATATATATATATATATATATATATATATATATATATATATATATATATATATATATATATATATATATATATATATATATATATATATATATATATATATATATATATATATAGGTCTGACTAAGACTGAAACGTCGACCAACTTTACCAATTATATATTTTAAAAACTCCAAAAACCGTCTCAAGTGCGTTTTCTTCCGTATTTAGTATTCAAGGTCTTTATTTTTGAGCTTAACACACTCCCGTAGAAATAACCGTGAAAGCTAGACTACTATGGTGTGTGCAGGTGAATTATACGGGCTGGGGGACATAATGGAGATAATATGGAGGTCTAATCCTAACAATAACATGAATAATTAATTCAATCTTGTTAGTGCACTTTCTAAAAAAAGATACCACTTAGGCACTTCCTTAGCGTCATCGAAAGCCACTAAATCAGTCATTCTTCAGAAAAATGTTTAGCGCGTGGGAAGCGCGCTATAGCGCTGAAGTTACATCTCGTGCGACCGGCACAAGGCTGGGGCAACTATAAGAGACAGAAAAACCTCCCGGGCGCGTTATGGGACCGAAAGATTTTCCCCCGATATAGGTGTAGTATCGTTAGCGTTCCAGCGTGCTTCTCAAGGGTGCTACATTTTCAATACTTAAAACGTTATTTACTTGTTTTATATATTTAGCCGCCTGATTGTGACGATTATCCCTCTATGCTATGTCCCCCTTTCCGTATGAGCTCACCCGCATAAAGCGCATTCCGTGTAGCTTTCGTGGCTTTTTAAAAATAAATCTGTCAAGCTTAAAAAGAAATACCCACTTTATTGAAGTGGCACGTTACATGCGATTCTGCCCTATTCCTTCTACAACATTATAAGCGCACAAATGAGAAGTCGCAAACATCTTTGTGCACTCTTTAGGCCGTGAGAAGTTGATAAAACATTCTATCACAAAAACATAATAAACATATCCCTTAGGGCAGAATTCAGTTTCGAGATCGCCTCCTATTCTCCGGCGACAGCTATTTTTCTGCTACGTGACCGAGCTCAAAAAGCTCTAACTGCGCGAGAGCGTGCAAATGAGACGAAAGTTAAAGCCAAGTACCTTTCACAGCAGCGCGGGGGCGACAGCGCTGTGGACGTTACGCTGCCCTTGGCAATGTTGCACGAAAGTTGACTCCGAGTATAATTAGTACTATTGCCTAAATTACATGGTGATGGGGAAAATAAACCAGAGATAGCTGGAGGCGAAAGTGTGTATGGCGAGTTGTTTGGGAAACATAATCTAAACCCCTAGACGCCGTGTCTCAAGGTTTAGACTATGATAAAAAAAGAAGAAACTATTAATTTAGGATAAAAAAAAAGCATAGACACATCGAAATAATTATTGCGCACCGCATTTCACTTCAATTATTTATAAGTTTCCCGATTTTAACTAGAAACAACTAACCTTTAAAAAAACAAAAACAAAAAACATAAGAATTAATATTGCAGAGCGTCTAAAGCCAAGAAAGTAGGCAACCATTTTGTAGCAAAACCTTGATAATGCCGCCTTTTTTCTATTTAAAAGAAGTATTACCTGGCGTTTTACAAAATCCAAGTCTGTAAATTGTACGTAAATAATAAACTTTGTAATGGATGCAGGTAAAGATGTTGCTTTGAATTATATTCTCGCTTTGCGTTGTCGGAAACTACTGGCATATCTACTTTTGGAAACCATAGCAGTGCTGACTACACTGTTTGCGTTACTTTGTGTTTCCGCGCCTGCCAGCTCTGAGTCCCCTATTGGCTCTGTTGGCCCTAAGATACAACTAGGAAATCGAACCTTCGATGGTGTATTCAAATAGGCGTTATTTTTCCTGGACTAGTTGAAACGCTTTAGGCAAATGCATTATGTATACAGGTTGTGCGGAGGCAAAACAGAAACCAACATAACCGAATTTCCAGAGGAAAGTATGTTGCTTCCGGCTGTCTATTGTTTTTGCGTGTTTCCGAAACCTGCTGTGAGTACTGCGTAGTTCAAAGTCACACCGTCGAGGACTAATCATGCGGTACCTACTGAAATTTACTTTATACGGGATCGACGTGCCTTCCTGATCCCATGGGTGAAAAGCGCGGGCATCTGAACTCCGACGTTCCCTTGGACTCTGCCCCCGGATGAATATGACACAGCAATACTTCGCTCTTGTCAAAAGGGTTTAATCACTCACTCATTGCCTTGGGGGTTTCCGGGACTGGGGAACGGTCATCAGCGGGCCGGGGGAGAGTCCGCTGCCACGCAGCTACTCCAAGTCCCAGCGGTGATCGTCCACACCGCGTCAGCGGGGACGTCGTCGTACGGGGTCGCCGTTCTGGTCCGTCCGTCGAGTCCTCGCCACTCAACGTCGCGCCTGCACTCCCCCAGCTCCAGCGTCCGTGTCCCGTCGAGATCCCGCGCCAGCGTCTTCGTCTCCTGTCCCGCTGCACGCTTGCCGTCCGCCGTTCGAGGAAGCCTCGCCGTCCAAGAGAGTGTCACCGTCCAAGAGAGAGTCCCCTTTGTCCAAGCGTCCCCTCTTTCAAGGCTTGAGTCCTTTCTTCTGGGAAGCCAGTCCCGTGACGTCCCAGCTGGCTTAGAGGCAGGGTCCAGCCGTGGACCTCGTTCTGCACGAGGTCACCGTTGCTCCCCGGAGGCATGACGCTTTTCGGAGGTTTGACGCGCTAAACCTCTGCCGGAAATTGGGGCCCGGAGGGGTTCGTGCGGGGGAGGGCAAGCCAGATCTCCACAAAAGAAAGATCAGTTGTTCCTCCAAGAAATGACAAATCTGCCGAAGGTATCGTGGGCGCATCTTCACGACCACCTACTCGAGCCACCTGGTTCATATGCCTGAGAACGAGCTCTAAAACCTACAAGTCCCCAAACGCGTTTAACTACTTTGTGAATGAGAGGGCATCCTCGATTAGCACCGACCTCGCCCAAGTTCCGAATAATGCACAAACTTCTAATGTTCCGATTTGCTTGCTTTGGTATTCAAGGTTCTATTTTCCAGAGTACCGTACCAGCTTGGCATTTGCACGTGCCGTAATAGCCCCGGCTGACACCTGCACATCGTTGTACGGAGGTGGTCGGTGTAGGCGTCCGCTGGTACCGCACCCTGGCGTTTGGTCGTGCTGCTCCATATGTCGCCATGTGTTGTATTCGCGTAGACTAGGGCCCAGACCGCTCCGAATGCTTAGGTTTCTTGATCAGGAGCGGATCAGCGTTCGGAGCAACGACTGGCTTGCGCCATCGGAGCTCGTGTCTCTGTCGCGCTCTGCGGACACGCGCTCTGGCCGCAGATCGCTTTAGATATTTGGTGGTCGCGTGGCTCCGCTATCCATCACAGGCAGCACATTGAAGTAGGCGAGCGCGCGATGCTGAGCGCGCTTAGCTGTGATCGCCGAAGATCGAAGCGGCGTCGGTGGCATCCCTCGTCTCGAAATGATCGAAAGAACTTCTCTTGTGAGAAACCTTCCAAAAGCGCAAGCCTAGCGCATTTCTAGAGCCTAGATTTCGCGCAATTGCTCACTAGTGACCCAAGAGTAATCGCGCAAGCAACCCAAACATAAGGTAAATATATAATAACCGGAAGTATTTCCCCTCCCCCTGTATGGCGGCAGGAAGTGGCGCGAACACCCTGTATGAAACTAATATTTGTATTTTAAACGACCTAAAAATATTCTTGGGAACGTCTCAGCCGAACCTTCGGACCCGGATTGAACATGAGCATACAGCACCGCTGGCCTTTTGTTCACTAACAATGAATCCGTCGGCGAATACGAGGGGTTCGGCCTTCCGTTGCTAACCTGTGCACGGAACAACATTTTGAGCACAGCACATGCTCTGGAGCATTACCAACTCATGAACGCGATCTGTTATAAACGTTGACAGCTGGGGTTGTCAAAAACATTTCCGGAGTTTCAAATGCCGTGGCACTTGCAACCAAACCTCTGAGATCTATCAATGCTGAATGCTGGGCTAGTTGGTATTGGTCTTGGGTTGCCAAAGGCATGGTGGCGCTTATTAGATGAGGTCAACAGAAAGCAAGACGACAAACACGAGCGCTGATCAAACTATTTAATCAACATGGAAATGTGGCATTTATACACACTTAGATCCTATTCTATCAGCCAACCCCAGGCCTTGCCACTGCTCAGAATCCGTGCACCTCCTATCGAAGATATGAGGCAGTTGGTGTGATTAGGCACAGAAATCCGTTTGTCGTTTGTGTTGAAGGTGTGGTGTACCAGATTCCGCTAACATGCGCAAAGAAATATGTAGGTCCGACTGGGAGACGCCTGAACGACAGGCTCCGAGAACACAGTCTTAACGTTAAAAACTATCGGGATGGCCACCTTTCAATGCATTGCCATGACTGTGGTTGCAAACCATTTTTCGACTCATGCTCTGCACTACAACAGAAAAACAGAACTGTGAGGGAAATTATCGAAGCGGATGAGATAAAAGGGCAGGTGTGGGGTGTGTCAGCGTCGCATTCATCGACCTCGATACGAAGCGCAGTTCATGGCGAGCGGCGGCAAAAGAGCCTGGGGTTGGCTGACTGAATAGGATCGAAGTGTGTATAAATGCCACATTACCATGTTGATTAAATAGTTGCAGTCAGCGCTCGTGTTTGCCGTTTTCCTTCTGTTGTCCTGCGTCTAATAAGCGCCACCATGCGCTTTTGGCAAGACCCAATACCTGAGATCTAGTGTGCCTCTTCCATAAGCGGTTCGATAGCACGTTTAAGCTTATTAGTTGAAATCCGGGGAAGAAAAGAGCTAATGTGGCGAGAAAATGGGCACCTGATTGCGAAACATGTTGAAACGAGCCAGATTACGTCAGCGCGAACCAGCTGCGCGCTTGAGAGCAGGCGCTGTGGCGCGATCTGGATGAGGCGACGTAAGCTCATAACTCGCGCCTAGGACAAGCACGGAATAACGTGATCCGTAGAAGGACCGCGATGGATTCCGTCTTTAGAATGCCTCCAAGAAAAGAGACCTCCATATCCTGAGGAGGAATTGGCACACAAACGGCGCAAAGCTGAGGACAGACCGAGAGCGCGAGGCTCTGCAGACGTCTTAAGAGCGCGGACAAAAATACCAAAGTAATAAACCAACGAAAACCTATGCAGCGCTGTGCGATGACGTGAAAGGCACTGTCATACATTGAAGGTACCACTGAACACTTCTCCTTGAAAACGCAGGAAGGCAAAGTATCCCAAATGCTCTCGCATGTACATCTCCTTCGGCAATCACCAGGGTTCTGCAACTGTTAGCGTGTGTAGTCACAACATTATAATAATTCAAGCCTAGTACTATATAATTATGCTGAGCCTATACAGTACTAAGTGAAACTAAACAAAAAATGAAATACCTTTACAATTATTTGTAATGCAGAATTAGAGCAGAGCTCTTGAGGAGGAGAGGAGGGAAGAGTACGGAAGTGAACTTACCGCGTAAATGTAGGGACAATGTTCCGGTAAATTCCCCCGCTAAATTTTGCGGACAAATTTCCACGCTTAGTTTAGCGAGAAGCTTTCCCCGCTAAATTTTGCAGGAAAACTTCCCCACTAAATATTGCGCAAAAAATTATGTATCAGAATGTATCAGAAAAATAGTCCTCGCAATATTGCGGAAAAATTTCCTCGTTAAATTTAGTGAAAAACATCTCCCCGCTAAATGGAGCGGGAAAATTATCCGACAAATCTAGGCACCGTGTGACGTCTTGAGGGTGACGTCACACGTGACATCACTCCCGTGACATCACACGTGACACGCCTGTTACGTCGCATGCGCGTACGTGACGTCATGAGGGGGACGTCCCATAATGCATCGCGCGGTTACGCCGACGGTGAAGCCGAAGGCGACGGCGACGGCTGCGACGGTCAAGCAGGGAATTAATGGGCGCCTAAGAGGTGCGCGCTCTAAAAATTATAACTGCTCTGGGTCCGGATAGATAAAATATCAATATTATCCAGTCCAAATTCTTGACGAAGTGAGATATAAGCATGCTATCGTGCAAAACTTTGCCGCAAGATCGCTAGTCTTATAGGACCCACAAAACGAATTTGTGGCTGGGATAAATGAATTTAGATTGGGATTTTACTAGATAGCATATCGTTTAGTGGGCCAAAAGAAAGAAGGTAGAAAGTCAAAAGCCTGATTTTTGGTACGAAAATTTGAAAACACAGCGGACTATTTCGTACCTTTTTCACTTTGTAAGCTCTCTCCGCTCCTTTTCGCTTTGATACATTCGTGGCAACTTAAAGGGGTCATGAAACGCTTTTCCAACTTTTTCCTGTTTAGCTTTCCTCCTCAACTCATAAATCGAGCATTCCACCAAACAGTTCAAGAAGACGAAAAGAGGGAAGCCCCTCTTGCTCGGACTCTCGTTTGTCTAATCCGGAAACATCCATTCTCCCCTAGAAGATTAGCCCGTCGCTCAAAATTCAGACAAAAGTTGCTTTCCCCACCCCGTTCACCCCGAAGCTAACAGTGCTGTGGAAGCTACGTGCTCCTTGGGCCAGCCACACTTTTGCCACGTGATGACGCTCCTTCGCGCATACGCACGCGCAGAGAATGAGGTCAGGTGATGAAAGGGAGGCGACTGATTGGTCCGGCAAGCGCGTACCTTCCACCACAATGTCAGCTTAGGGGTGAAGGGATTAAGTGAGGTCCGGTTTGGTGTGACGTCAGTTTGGACCCGGAGACGCGCTTTTGGGACCGCGGATGTATCACAGTCAAAAGGCAGAGAGCTTACGAAGGGGAGGAGGTACGAAATAGTCCGCTGTGTTTTCAAATTTTCGCCCTGAAAGTCAGGCTTTTGACTTTCTACCTTTTTTTCTTTTGGCCCACTGAACGATGTGCTATTAGTAAAATCCCAATCTAAAATGATTCATCCCAGCCCGAAATTCGTTTCATGGGACCTTTAAGCGCGTCACCCGGTCCAAACGCGCGTCACACGACACCGGGCCTCACTTATTCCCTCCACCCCTAAGCTGACATTGTGGTGGAAGCTACGCAATGGCCGGACCAATCAGCCACCTCCCTTTCATCACCTCACCTCATTCTCTGCGCGTGGGTAAGCGCGAGAGAGCATGATCACGTGGCAAAAGTGTGGCTGGCCCAACGAGCATGTTATGCTTCCAGAGCACTGTCAACTTAGGGGTGAACGGAGTGGAAAGCAGCTTTTGTTCGAGTTTTGAGCGACGGGCTAATCTTCTAGGAGGAGAATGGTGGTGTCCGGGTCCACAAACGCGGGTTCGAGTAAGAGGGAGTCTATCCTTACCTTCTTGAACTGTTTGGTGCCATGCGCAATTTGTGAGTTGAGAAGGAAAACTAAGGAAAAACTTGAAAAATCGTTTCATGACCCCTTTAACCTAATGCGGAGATCAAGTCGTCCGCCTCTTACGCAGGAGTTCCGGTGACGTCAGAATGATGTTGAACTCTGATAGGCTTTATTCGAAAAGATAGCAGGCAGACCTCAATGTTAATTGCCTTGGGGTCTAGCCACTATTTCTAGAGCGCTGCTCTTAGGCGCACGTTTCCGGGTTGAGCGGCGTCGCCGTCGCCGTCGGCGTAACCGCACGTTGCATTATAGGACGTTTCCCATAATGACGTCACACGTGACGCCAGTCAACCTGGGAACATTTTCCCGCTTTATTTAGGGGGCAATTTTTCTGCTAAATTTAGAGGAAAAAGTTTCCCCCTAAATTAGCCGAAAAGCTTCCCGCCAAACTTAGCAGTCTGGAACTTTTACTCTCGTGACGTCACATGTGACGTCACGTATGACATCACGGGTGCCGTCACGTGAATGGATCTGACGTCACGTGAAATTTAGTGGAAAAACTTTTCCGCTAAATTTACGGAAATATTTCTCAGCTAAATTTAGCGCAGAAATTGACGTCACGTGAGCTCATCACCAATTCAGTTTGCCCGCTTAATTTAGCGGGAAGATTTTCGCTAAATTTCCCGCCAAATTTAGTGCGGAAATGGACCCCTGCCAAATTGAGCGAGAAGTTTATCGAAAATTTCCCGCTAAAGGGAGAGGAACGGGAGAGGAGGATGCGGAGGTGGAGGGGCGGCATACCCCTCCCCCCCCCCCTCCTCATCACGAGCTACGTCCTGGTTCGGCATTACAGGGAATGGTAAATGTCTTTCATTTTCTTTTCCAACCAGCCAGTAAGGTCTCGGCGTTCTGACATCATCGCAGCCCGTGTGCAGGAAGCAGACGAATTTGCGCCCCGCATACAGCTGTCAGATCGGACAGTAGGGTGTATTCTCAGAAAGAGCTTTTCTAGCAAAAGGCTACATGAAACCAGTTGACATGTCCTCTTAGGCATTACTACTCACATGGGCGTACCAACCGGGGGGGGGGGGGGGGGGGGGCAGGGGGCAGTTGCCCTCCCCAGTTCTCAAAGTGGGGGGGCAAGTCATGTGTTTCCGCCCCCCCCCACCCCTGAAACGGCCGCCACTGGGCAGAGCAAACACTGGCCGGCGGCGCCCAAAGAGAATACCAAGGGCCCCGCCCCCGACCCGCGCGGGCATATTTTTAACACACAGGCGATCCAAACCCTAGCAACGGCGCTCACGCCGGATTGGCTGGTTCAAGGAGATAGGCGCTGCCGCCTTCAACATAGGCAGCGGATACAATGCGAGTTTTCGAAGCGGTAGCGTAACTTGAGTACACTCTAAAGCCCGGTTCACACAGTTGCGTTTGACTGCGTTTGACTGCGTTGCGGAAGCGAGACACCAGGACATCCCTGCTGCTTATATCGCGTGCAAGAAGATTCCTTGAATTGGATTCCACGCTTCATACGAAGCACAGATGTGCCGGTGACTCGCTTTCGGTTCTCGCCGCAACGCAGTCAAACGCACTCATCCGAGCGTCTGAACCGGCCTTAAGAAAAAGGAGCGCGACTTAGTCCCTCGGGGGACCAAATGCGCTGCCACCACCGTTAGTCCCCTGGGGAACAGCGGTAACGGGAGCAACTGTTGCGCCCCGTCCGTTAGTCTCTCGCACTAGCACCGTTGGGACTAACTGTTACACCGTTTCAATTGCACCTCGAGGACCAACTGTTAGGCCCCTGCACTTGGTCCCCTGGGACCAACTGTTACACCGTTTCAATTGAACCCCGAGGACGAACTGTTAGGCCCTTGCACTTGGACCCCTGGGACTAACTGTTACACCGTTTCAAATGAACCCCGAGGACCAACTGTTAGGCCCTTGCACTTGGACCCCTGGGTCTAAACGTTGCGCCCTTAGATTTAGACCTCTGGGACTAATGGTTTATCCTTTACATTTGGTCCCGAGCCACAAATCTCCGAAACGAAATTGTGCAGTTCAGGTTAAACGTAGCTTTATTGCCTCGTAGATACACATCGCATTCAAGGATGACTGAAGTCCAAGTTCCTGGGCGGTAGAATCCACGATAAGGCCAAATTGCGAAGAGTGCACTTGCGTCGACGATGGCTTGGACACTGGGACGTCTGTCCAAACCGGTCGTGGTCCAAGCAACCGTTTATTGGGGCACCGGCAGCTTCTTCCCTGTTTGCGAGGAATTTGGAATATTAGTAACAGGGGCAGCGTGAAATACCCGATCGCTCGACAAAAGTATGCGACATAACACACGCATAATAAAATAACAAATAGGCTGCATAAGTGCTACTAGTGCCACTAAATAAGCTACGCTTCAGAGTAACGACACTTGGCCCTATTGTGGCTTAAAATCATGGTTGCCAGTTATCTGAAGCTTTATCTGAAATCACAGGAAACGCTTTTCCGTCCTCCACAAATGTTTAAACAGTCCGCGACAGAGAAAAGCAATATCACATGAGCTTCCTAATACAAAATCGAATGCTGAGGAAGTCGCACTTTTGAATCATGACAATCTGCAGTTGCGTCTGCTCTGCACAAGCCCCAATATGGCGGCGCCCATAACAATGTCGGGGAACGGAGTGCCGATACTCTAAGCGCAGCTCATTTGGTGGCTCTACAAAGCGCGAAACACATGTACGACGAAACCGTCCGATC